>CM056836.1:9245151-9345151 GCA_029853015.1 Chelidonichthys spinosus | reverse complement strand
TTAAAATGACTCCCAGTGTTTCTCTCTTTATGTGTCTGTGCACAGTTTGAGGTCAGCGAGTCCAAGCTGGGGATTCTTACGCTTCAATCCTCCTAAATTGTAATACAGATTTCAAGGTAGTTGGCAAGAACTATTTAAAAAAGGCATGAAATGCTATGACACACACACACACACACACACACACACACACATATATATATATATATATATATATATATATATATATATATATATATATATATATATATATGAAAACACGTAGAATCACAATCAGTCACCCTGGCACAAAGGGAGTGTGGAGTTGACAGGTGTGTGACAACTAATCTCTGTGCTGATGGTGGGGTCACTCCATAGATGACTTAGTGAGTGCAAACACAGAGTAGGAGGACTATTGATTCTGCCTCTCCGTTGTTATCCTTTGTGGGTGTTACACAGGTACGCGGCTCTGCCCGCCTCTCCCTCTCTCCGCCGTCACTCACTGTAAATGTGTCTCGGCCCGCTGTGCAATTACCTTTCTCTCCGCCTGCCAGACAGCTGTGATTCCACCTGTTACTCTGCACTTTGAGAAAACTCAAAAACACTGGCAAATACTTCGGGAATCCAACCGTAGGTGTGGAGATGAACTGAATGAGGATGAATATTATGGTCGCATGTTTGAGTGGAAGTGACTAGAATTGAGGTTTTACAGTTGGGAACATATTATGTTAAAGCCAGATGATGCAAGTTGACATGGTTCTTGTTCACAAATACAGATATGGTCAATGTGCCCGTTGTGGCCGTCACTAATGATTATGGATTGAGAGGCTTGAAATTGAGATGGGTCAGTAGAGGAACCTTCAAAAACAGATGCAATTCAGTCAACTGTGGGATCCTGAAAAACTCACATCCTTAAACAAGCAGGCTGAAGGAAATGGCTACAAAAAGTCCTTAAGTGCTCTTTAGTGCCTCCGAGCCAGGAGTCCTGCTCCTCCCAGAACCCAATAAAGCTCCTTTGCTGGTTGTACAATTTGTGCGTTACATTCTAAATGTCCGATGCTGGGGTCCTTCCTCTGGCTCCCGGCCAGCTAACATTGCAAACAGTCAGGAGAGAAACACTGGAATATCTACCCGAGCTTGCCCCCCCGCTGTTTCAACTCTTTCTCCTGATTGCTGCCTCCAGCTATCTGGGTTGTTTGATGATAAAACAATACATCATATCATGATGCTAGCACACCAGGAAAAACTGAATGAACAATTACTTTAGCTAGAGCATACAGCACCAACCAGCCCGTTTTAACACTATATCTTGGTGCTACTATTCTATTTCAAAGTGTTAAAAATTACAAAAATGGAAGATGCGTTTGTTATATAGCATCGTGTCATTTTTAAAAGTGTATTGATTGCTGACAAAATGTGACTTTCAGTACCCTAATTTTCTACTACAATGGGCACCCAGATGAAAGCTTTCCTCCGGGTATTGAATGTACGTCTGCAGCTTTAGGTCACACCCCCGAAGCTGTCACCTCTTGTATCATATCAAGCCCAAGGAGTCTGACCAAAAAGAATAATATATGTACTGTATTCAGAGGACGAGAGATGGGGAGAGCAAGAGACATTTAATAATGTATGCATCCTCATGTGAGAGAGCAGAAAGTGTGCAAGTGTGGGGAGGAAAAGAAGTGGGTGACACTTTCGAATGAGTGTGAGAGAGGGGGATTGTGTGTGTGTGTGTGTGTGTGTGTGTGTGTGTGTGTGTGAGACATTTCTATGACCTTCTGCCTTGCAAAGCCCCATCTGACTAAGAAATGAGGAGGGATGGGTGATGGGGGTGGTGGGCTCGGCGGGGCTGCTAATGAGAATGGAGAGGGAGAAAGGGGGAGAAAGATGGAGGAGTGGGATTTGGCCATAAGTGCTGGATATTTGACATTTACTCAAATGATAAGACCCTCCCAGCTCATTTAAAATAGTAGCTCTACTGAGACCATTTTAATCAGACAAAACAATGCTTTGCGCTTGAAAAATAAAGTGGTTGAACCGCTGAAACACTTATTTGATTCAAGATTAATCCATACGTCTAGATCATCAGCCAGACGGCGGACATTAGTACGCAGCTGTGGCTGAGAGCTTTTCCGCAGATCACACAGCATATAGGCAGCGAAAACCCGTCACTGCCTTTTTCCCCTCGAGGGACCAACCTAACAACTTGTGTATAACCAGCTTTATTAAGTACAGGCTCATCTGAAGGACTGTATAGTAACACACCACTCGTAATTAACCTGACCAACTGACTGTTTTGTCTCAGGTGGCTGAACGAAAGCACATACTTGACCGATAGATGAACACAATTTGCAGCATTTTCACATAAATGTTTGTTTTGTTTCTCCCAAGACATTGAATCGGTTCATTAAAGACTTAACATTGCTGCTATAAACACCCTGTGGAAGGAGGAATAGCTCTTCATAAACAAAAGGTGATGTGGGTATTTAGAAGGACATGCAGCTAGATCACTAAACAGAGAGAGGAATGGCCCTGCTTGGTTATTCTAATTGTGCGTTGCCAAGCAGGGGGGCACCACCTCCCCCGACACCTTCAACTGACCCTGCTGATAAGAGTGTTTAACTATTTAGTTAAATTTCCTTCCATGTCTCCTTCGACAGCAGAGTTGCAGCAGGTTATTCTCCTCTTGCAGCTTCTTGCCTTAGACCCATTATTGTTGTTTTCCCCCTGCTTGCTGTCTCATTGGTAGGTGAGGCTCACGACAAAACCGGTTTAAAATCAGCATCATGCTCCGCTGGCTCTGGGCACCAGTGTTCAAGCTGATGGGCCCGGCTGATAATGATGTCTCAGTTCAGAGGCTGCTTTGGCGATTAGGAGCTGCAGCCCCGGCGTAACGAATGTTTCCGTGCCCAGTCCATCAGCCTGGAGCGGAGCGAGGCCGAGAGCGCTGGCTCAACGACACCAGGGCTGATTTCGTGGCCATCATCCCTCGACCCAGCTGGAGTGAGGAGCGGGGCCGAGCCATGACTCTCCTCATCAGCTTACCATCCAGCTAACACTGCTGCTCGGCAAGCAGAGGACTGGCTTGTAACGACAGGATCATCACTCCAGTGACTCTTCCTTTTTTCTCTGAAGCTGGCTGCCCTCTGCGAGCTGATGTGTTTGAGCAGACTGAACCTTGACAGCAGGAGAAGGATCACTAGTACCTAAACAGCATTCACTGGCTGCGGTACAGGAAAATGCCCTTTACATTGCACCCCACTGTGGTCTGATCTACTGGCAGCAACAGGAGCCGAGGAAGCAAATGAGGACGCGTTCTGATCTCACAGTTGGCTGAGTCTTCCATGGCAGCAGTGTAGTGGTGCCCAAAGTCCTATAATGAGATGGACGGGGAGAAAAGCTGCAATGGGGCTATGTAACAGAGGGATGCTTTGTAAAGTTTAAGGGAGCCACGTATCTCTTCTGAAGAAGAAGCGGATGGCTGAGGAGATTAAAAAACTCTTTCATTTCAGTTATCTTCTAGATCCCATTCAGCCCACGAGACCTATCCTGAACCTCCACACAAATGCCTCCACGCTCACTGGAAAAATGCACCTGAATCTGATTTGATCATATCAAAGGTGAATTGCTTTCCAAAAAGAAAAAAAAAAAAAAAACATCTGATGAAGGCCGATAAAGAGCAGGAGATTGCCGGCCTGATATTTTTGCAAGTGAGGGAAAGCACAGGCGTGCACAATGTGGCACAGCTGCTTATTTACACCTGATTTCTCTCCGGGGACAAAGTGGTGGCGTTAATACAGCTTTGCAAGTCACCCAAAAGTAGGGTCACCGGAAAAACATACTGGCTGTTGGATGAATACATGGAGTTAAATGAAGCTGACGAGACTGGCTGTTTGCACCGATGAGACTGCTGCCGTGACCAGCAAACAGAGTAATGGTGCTTATCTGGCTGAAAAACTCAGAAAGCAAGTCAGATAAAACGTTGTAAGCACCAAAAAGCCTACATCTCCCACTAAAACACACACACTTTGTTCCTGTCTCTTGCGTTCTCCATCCATCTCATTTAGACCTTGGTCCTGACGTGTTCCCAAAAATAAATAAAAGGCAGTCACCCACATTATCTGCCTTGCAGGTGGAATATCTGGAGAGTGGCAGCTTTCTGCAGGTTGACGTGTTGCACGGCTTAACGTTATCTGTTGTCACGTCAGTCGGCATCATGGCAGGAGGTGTAGCTATCAGACTCCGTGCAGAGCTGTCTACCGAGTCCCCCCTGCTGTTCCACTAGTCACCGGGCCGCGGCGGATGAGAAGTAATCTCGGTGCTGCCTTTTTATAGGGGCAGCCATTCACCACATAGTTGAATGGGCTAATCCTCATGTACGTGCAAAGCTTAAGTGTGCAGATTTGCAAAGATGAAAAGGCTAGGCCTAAAGAGCTCCACTTGTGGGTTGGGATCTTATATGAAACCATCACGTAATCTCTCTGAGGGACAGTACAAAAACATGACCGCATCACTGCTTCAAGTCACAGGTTTCAATTTGAAATGTCGCCCTGAAACTAGAAGTCAGTCAAATATGACACACACACGTTCCACAAGTCCAATTGTCAGGATGAATGTGTATCAGTGGCTAAGACTGGATGTGGATGTGGTTGTGTGATTGCATGAGATCTGGCCTCGTCAAATTGCACTGGGGAATCTCAACAGCTGTTCCTGTGTGTGTGTGTGTGTGTGTGTGTGTGTGTGTGTGTGCACATGTCTCCCAGGGGCATCATGACACTTCATCTTTTGTTAATTAGCCAGTTAAGTCATCTAATTAACATGCCATCTCTATAGTTCTCTGTCAGACTTTCTTCCCATCTCTGTCACCGCGCGTCGGTCGGGTAAAACAATATGTTTTAAAACAGAAGAATAAATTTAGCATACGCTAATCTGCACAGTTCAAACACTGGAGCAACTGCATGCGAGACATTTGCCACCGACGGCAGCCATGAAATTTCAAAATGAATCTTTGGTTATTGAAAGAAAAGATGATATGGCCACACCTCTGTTAATATAGAAATATAATCCACATTCAATTACCACTATGTCAAGACGGGAGCCCATGCGTTAACTAACTCACTGCCGCTATGACAATGATAAATCCCTTATTACTCTCTCTCTGCCTATTAAACCCCACCCCGCCACTGTAGCTTCTCATTAGCATACCATCAATGTCCATGACTTAGATGACCATAATGACCTACTGGGCATGTATGCATGTATTCATGTGTGTGTGTGTGTGTGTGTGTGTGTGTGTGTGTGTGTGTGTACGTTCTGGGAAAAACAATAACAGTAATTAAGGATTCATCTCTGTCAGTTAATGAGAATCAGCTCTGTATCTTCTAAAAAGGGCACAGCGGCACCGTGCCACCATATTTATTACTGGCTTTCCATGTGTGTGTAAACAATCCACCCCATTATGAACAAGGGATACTTCGATGCCATGTTCTAATCATTTTCCTTTCATTTGTATTCTTCCCTTTGGCTATGTGCTGTAAAATTCCTTGTATATTTGCTCCTTGAAGATGAGTAACATAAAACAAATGTAATAATTGCTCAGACCAACAAAGTTGCTTGATTAAATGTGGTATATGCAGCTGCTAAATACAAAGAGACTGTCCTACCATTAAAAAACAGAGCTTTAGTCGTTTCAGCAGATGTCCAAAAAATAATATAAGTTTATTTACATGTAACAAAATCCTCTCTCGCATTTCCCATTTTCTACTGATGTTCATCTTTAGCTTCTTCAAAAAACCTTCTGCATTAATAATGTAACCGATCTCATCTATAGCTGTCACTAACTTAAGGAAAGGTCAAAAGGACAGAGCTATATTTTCTGGAATGAGACAATATCTTCACCAGGACCGCCACAATCCTGTATTTTAATTTCCGATTAATTGTCATACAAATAATTGCGATTTAATTGTCTATTTCTGTTCATTTCATTGCAACACAGTGGTGTTCTTGTGTTTGGGTTTGAAACTCGACCCTAAATGCATTCTGCTAATTTGAATGGTTGCTCATCGAAATAATGTGATTATATTCTCATAAAATAACGATGGATCATCCATCCATCCATCCATTTTCTTCCGCTCATCCGATACCGGGTCGCGGGGGCAGCTGCCTGAGCAGGGACGCCCAGACTTCCCTCTCCCCGGACACTTCCCCTAGCTCCTCCGGGAGGACCCCAAGGCGTTCCCAGGCCAGCCGGGTGACATAGTCACTCCAGCGTGTCCTGGGTCTTCCTCGGGGTCTCCTCCCGGTGGGGCATGCCTGGAACACCTCCCGAGGGAGGCGTCCAGGGGGCATCCGATGCAGATGCCCGAGCCACCTCAACTGGCTCCTCTCGATGTGGAGGAGCAGCGGCTCTACTCCGAGCTCCCCCCGTGTGACGGAGCTCCTCACCCTATCTCTAAGGGAGCGCCCCGCCACCCTGCGGAGGAAGCTAATTTCGGCCGCTTGTATCCGGGATCTTATTCTTTCGGTCATGACCCAAAGTTTATGACCATAGGTGAGGGTAGGAACATAGATTGACCGGTAAACCGAGAGCTTCGCCTTTCGGCTTAGCTCTCTCTTTACCACGACGGACCGATACAGCGACCGCATTACTGCAGCCGCTGCACCGATCCGCCTGTCAATCTCGCGTTCCATCCTTCCCTCACTCGTGAACAAGACCCCAAGATACTTAAACTCCTCCACATGAGGCAGGAACTCCCCCCCGACCTGGAGGGAGCAAGTCACCTTTTTCCGGTCAAGAACCATGGCCTCGGATTTGGAGGTGCTAATCCTCATCCCGGCTGCTTCACACTCGGCTGCAAACCGCCCCAGGACATGCTGGAGGTCCTGGCTCGAAGGAGCCAACAAGACCACATCGTCCGCAAAAAGCAGGGATGAAATCCAGTGGCTCCCGAACCAGATCCCCTCCGGCCCACGGCTGCGCCTAGAAATCCTGTCCATAAAAATAATGAACAGGACCGGTGACAAAGGGCAGCCCTGCCGGAGTCCAACATGCACCTGGAACAGGTCTGACTTACTGCCGGCAATGCGAACCAAGCTCCTGCTCCGGTCATACAGGGACCGAACAGCCTTTAGCAGAGGGCCCCCGACCCCGTACTCCCGAAGTACCTCCCACAGAATGCCACGAGGGACACGGTCGAATGCCTTCTCCAAGTCCACAAAACACATGTGGACTGGTTGGGCAAACTCCCATGAACCCTCGAGCACCCTGCGGAGGGTATAGAGCTGGTCCAGTGTTCCACGGCCAGGACGAAAACCGCATTGTTCCTCCTGAATCCGAGGTTCGACTATCGGCCTAATTCTCCTCTCCAGCACCCTGGAATAGACTTTCCCGGGGAGGCTGAGAAGTGTGATCCCCCGATAGTTGGAACACACCCTCCGGTCCCCCTTTTTGAATAGAGGGACCACCACCCCGGTCTGCCAGTCCAGAGGCACTGTCCCCGACTGCCACGCGATGTTGCAGAGACGTCTCAACCAGGACAGCCCCACAGCATCCAGAGACTTGAGGTACTCAGGGTGGATCTCATCCACCCCCGGTGCCTTGCCACCGGGGAGCTTCTTAACTACCTCGGTGACTTCAGCCCGTGTAATGGGTGGATGAACCTCTGAGTCTCCAGCCTCTGCTTCCCCAATGGGGGACGTGTCAGTGGGGTTGAGGAGATCCTCGAAGTATTCCTTCCACCGCCCGACGATATCCTCAGTCGAAGTCAGCAGCTCCCCACCTCCACCGTAAACAGTGTTGGTGGAGGGCTGCTTCCCCTTCCTAAGGCGCCGGATGGTTTGCCAGAATTTCCTCGAGGCCGACCGATAGTCCTCCTCCATGGCCTCCCCGAACTCTTCCCAGACCCGAACTTTTGCTTCAGCGACCGCCCGTGCTGCAGCACGCTTGGCCTGCCGGTACCCGTCAGCTGCCTCGGGAGTCCCCCGAGCCAACCAGGTTCGGTAGGACTCCTTCTTCAGCTTGACAGCATCCCTTACTTCCGGTGTCCACCACCGGGTTCGGGGATTGCCACCACGACAGGCACCGGAGACCTTACGGCCACAGCTTCGAACAGCCGCGTCAACAATGGAGGCAGAGAACAAGGTCCATTCGGACTCAATGTCCCCAGCCTCCCTCGGGATCTGATCATAGCTCTCCCAGAGGTGGGAGTTGAAGACCTCCCTGACAGAGGTGGAACGATGGATCAAAGGCGTGTATATCACTACCAGGGGCTGGTAAGAACATGTGTGGCGCAGTGTTGTGTGTCTGTGTTTGTGGGCGAGCAGTGCCACGTCACTCTAGTTACAGCTGGGAGATGTGGCGAATCATCTTAAACCACTTGGCAGAATCAAAATTAAACTCACGAAAAACCTCTTATTTCCACTGGTAAAACAATCTGGTGTTTGTATGTGTACATAAACAAACTCTTAAGTCATCGGGTTCCATTGGAAAATGTCCCGTCTCATACAGTTTTTCACCGCACTGCTTCCGTTTCACGTCCCGTTGCCTTGTTAAATACCACTGTAGCAAACCATTAATGTTCATGCAGATCATCCCGGGGTGAAGAGGATCCTAAAGCAGGTGTGGCATCGTGGGTGGGCCTAATGGGCCCGCTTGTAAATTGGCCTACAAATGACTAGGAGAACATATTCCTTTAATTTTAACTACCAAAATTGCCATTTAAATACACTATAAAGTGAAAATGTTTCCCCTTCTAAAAAAAAAAAAGACATTCATTATGCTACGTGTAAAGTCTGGAGCAATCACAACAGGTTATTCATGGGCTTCACCCTACAGATTCCAGGTCAAATTATAAAATAAGTCAATGTGTATGACAAATGTAAATAAATACAGCAACTGTAATCAAAGGATTTGATTCTTCATGCATTTTTTTTCCAATGGTTCAGGATGCAGATGCAGTCAGTGACCACAGTTTATAAACTGAGAGCACAATGCTCTCTCTTGTTAAAAGTCAATCCAACACACCCAGCATCAACCTCTCTCTCCAAGCAATCAACTTAATAATCGAGCCAGATCATCCAGACAAGATGGCATTGCCTTAACTGAAATTAAAATGTCAGTGTTCAAAGTGAATGGATGTATTGCTCTACATGGTAGATATAGAGTAGGATATCATCTTCGCACGACGTCACAGTAAACCAGTTGAACTAATTGCCCAGTATCAGTCATTTCTGTTTTTGCCAGACAACAGGTTGAAAAGCGTAAAAATTAGGCAAACAGTATTAAACTCTGTAATTAAAAGGCCGGGCCAAATTACTTTGGCCCATCCAAAATTGAAATCCTGACACCATGTCGGTCCTAAAGTGTGCAGTTTCATTTCATGAATGGATAGCTACGTGGCAGGATCATTTGGAAGAGAGAACGCCAAACTGGCTGCCAAAAGTAAGTAAAAGTAACAGTTGAATTATTTATTTTCCCTCCCTTTTTTGTATCATGGACGAAGAGCTGATAGTGTTGTGCTATATATTAAAGTGGTAGACATAAACTAAAAAGGCCCATGAATACCAACTGCTGCCAAATCAGCTCTTCATCGGTTCGCAAAGGTTTAGCCCACATTTTCCAAGCCTATTACTGCTGAAGTTTTTATGGAGTGGGGAAAAATGTTCCCCCGATGTATTCTAGAGTGAAAATCCTAATTTAAAGTCACGCATTTATGACCGGAGCGCACCGCACCTGTACGGGAGACTTTAAATCAAGAGAGGTGTGATTGGCGGTTTCATATGAGCTGGAATGGAATAACCCGTCCAACAGATTTGAACAGCCATGCCTTCTTTACTCTGTTTTGTTTTTACTTTGAAACCTTGTTCTCAGGCAGATTCAGATGACATTTAAACAATTGGCTTCAACTTCCCTTTTTTGTTGAATGATTTTGGACTTAATAATTACAATCAGGCAATTATGTAATAATTGCGCTGGGCCAAGTCTTCTCACTAGCATGTCAAATCTGTCTCTTTAGAACGGTTATTGACTGTGCACCAATTGTAAGTGTAATTGTAAAAGTGTAGCAATGAGTGTTGAGCAGCCAGGTTATTGTTGGACTGTTTAAATACACCGATCCAGAAGCACACATATGAATTATTTCAGTTACTACTTATATAGTTATATAAAAGGTCAACAAAGTCTGGTTTTGTCGTTTGCAGTGGATCTATATCACCAGGCACCATGTGTGTCTGTGCGTGGTCTTTCTATCCCTCTTCCAAATGGGCCGACCTTTCTCTAAAGGTCAGACTGTGACACCACTCACATGCACAATACTATCACCAACGCTAAAAGGCACAGACAGGTTCAAACAGTGGCACATCCTTGGGTCTGTTATTCAGTGCTGCTCCCAAATTCTCTTAACCTTTTCACGTGTGAATTTTGATTGAGGGTCTCTCAAAATTCAAAATCATCACCAACAAATGACAAATAAACATTTTTATTTTAATCCAAGTATATGTTTGTGATGGTTTTTTATAACGTAAGTCAATCCAGCAGCTTAAAAAAGCTTTTTTCTGGCGAGAAGAAGACAGTTATTTTCTTATTTTCTACAAGATCATTATGTACGGTATGTGTCTGTACAAAGTGCTAGTATCTGGCTGTATATCAAGTAAATATCTGATGTTGCTCCTGAATTAGCAGCCCTGAGTAATTCAGACCACTCTACATCAGACTCAATTTACATAGAAACTAAATAAATGCAGAGGAATCAGCTAATATAAAATAGCAAGTTGCGACTGCTGCACGGTATACTAATGGGGGAAATAAGGCCTCGCGTTTGGTGGCAGTGCTTTTGAGTAGATTAAATAAAATAAAATGCATGGACACATTACCTGCAAGTTAAGTACAAAGTGTCAGGAAACTTAGGGTAATATATGGGGCTTGTGTAACGAACGAAACCTCAGATCTACAAGGTGTGAGTTTGATGTGGACAGCTTTTGTGAAGGGGGCTGCAGTTTCCAAAAAAAAAGAAGAAAAAAAGAAGAGCATTTTGGAACAGGTGGTTCCCTGGCTGTGCAGAGATGCACCGTCCTTCCTGTCGTTTGACTCACCCTTCACGAAGGGCAGCTGCCAGCCAATCAGCGGCCCAGCAGGATGAACAAGTTGGACCCCGTCCCTGCAAACGGAGGCGGCGGAGAGGCCGGCTGCACTGCAGAGTGTCAGGATGCATTTGAAGGTTGATGTGTTGAGTTTTGTCAGCTACTGCAGCAGGAACCTCCTCCTTAACGGCTTCTAATTAAGCAGGAGGTGTTCACATCTCACTCTGAAGTGTTGCTAATGAGGATTGGAGAAACTTGGACCACTCAGGTTTTTTGTTTCTAAAACAACCCTCGACAATTCACAGACATGACATCTAAGAGCAAAAGAAACACGTGGGGAAAACAATCTAAATTGCAAGAAAAAGCACTTAAGAAAAGCATTGCTGTTCTGAAACTGTAAAATGGGTTTTCATAATCAATCAAGTTTCTAATCACTGTAACCCATGTGAGAAACCTGTTTCACCTGAGAGGAGCAATATTCATTGAATAAATGATATTCATTTCTCCATATCAGTTTTACAAAAGAGCATAGAAGTGAAAAATTAATCATGATGAGATGCAATTCTTTTCAGAGAGTTTATGTTCTGTTCCAAAGCCATGACATCATGTTTAGCATGGAGGTGTAAAACAACAGGTGATGCTCAAGAGATGCTGGATTGCTTTGCTGCTCCCGTGTTCATCCACCTGAAGATGTAAAGGGGTTAACTCATGGGAGCATGCATATGTTTTTTCCATTCATTTACATGCCTATCAATTTCACTTCTGAGATTGGCATGCGTGTGTGTGTGTGTCGGCACACGTCAGGTTGTCCTGTGGCTTTTAAACCCTTTGTAACTCCTCTGTCTCTTAATGACGGATTAGACTTCTCATAGTATGACTGCTCATCCAGCAATAATCCGCACACACAGACTTTGAGCTGGAGAAGGCAGTGGGTCAGAGGCGAAACAGGCAGGCAGCAAGAAAAAGAAAGAAAACGACACGAGGAAACATCAATGTGGCGACTCATGCGCATCATTTTAGAAGAGGAGCTGTGGGACGCCGTTTCCGGGAGACTCTTATTATTGTTGCCGTTTGTGGATTATGAACTTATTTAAAGTATTTGTCACTGCGATCGCATGACTAAGCTAATATAATAATAAGTGAAAGGATTAAAGCTCGCTTCACGGGATGTATCTGAAATAATATCCGAGTCGTGCATTGACAATATCAAGTACACCAAAAAAAAATAAAAACCTCAGGTCATTTTCCAAATCCGGATAAGGGATAGGTGACTTCAATAATTGAGCTCTCAGGGCCACCATATTAATAAGCTCAAAACCAATTTAATTCATGGCAACCATCCTCTCATTCTTATGACAAGATAAACCATTATTAGAACAGAATTAACATTAATTAATTAATTAATGGTATTTCACCTTGATGACATGAACTCTGCTTTCCAGAAGATCCAATCATATGGACACAAAACCTGCTACAGGAGTTTCAGCCATCATTACAAATTAAAGGATGCCCAAAAAGTAAATGCGTTCATAATTGGATGAGTAGCTCTCTCTCTCTCTCTCTTCTGTCTTTTTTCTGTCCAGAGGCAATATGCAATTCCAACTATCCAACCGATGACAATAATAGTTTTTGGATTTCTTCTGAAAGCCCTAGTGTCCAGCTTCAGTTGCACTCGCAATTCGATCTGTGCACCATTTATAACGCAGAATTGGTGTTGGTCTGGACATAAATTCACTGCAAACTGATTATGGTTCACTCTTTTCTTCTCAAATGACCCTTCACTAAACCCTGAACATTTGATTTTAGCGGCTTCTTCCCTGAAGAATTGGGGGATGGGGGTGGGATCATGTTTTCATAGAGAAAGCCTACAATATGCATTAGAGGGATATAGGAGCTGGTTGAGTCCATATTTTACCTAATGGAATAAAAAAAGATATGTTGTTATTACCATTAAAATACTTCTCTTATGACTTATGTCCAGGCCCTTTTGTTTCTCACACACACACACACACACACACACACACACACACACACACACACACACACACACACACACACACACTTGTCTTGCTTTGCTGACCATCTGTGAAAGAAAGAAAGCCTGCTGTCCCTCTGAGATAGTCATACATGTTGCACAGGGCTGCACTCCATACAAAAACAAGCCAACACACATCTACTCACAGAAACAGAGAGAACGTCTCAAATACAAAGCCATCCGAGGACCCGCATAGAAATATCCAGGCACAAAAATACACAGGAACTGAGAGGAACAGATGGGCGCTCAGACGATCTCTCTCCTGCTTCTTCAGACTCACACTCTCTTTAATCACCACTGATGTGTTTTCCTGATTTCATTTAAGTGACACAAAAACAACGTCAGCGACTTCTCTAGGACAGGCGCTATGACAGAAATGACGTTGAAAAGATGCTTCCTGGCGCTTTGGCCCGACATGCAGCATGGAGGCATCTGCTGCAGCGATCTGAGCAGTGGAAATGGGAGCCATGCGAGAGCAATTAAAAGGGCTTTTTTTTATCTGATTCTTAATTATTTCAGGGGTTTATAAAATCTGAACCTCTCAACACAGCCTCGTCCAAATGAGTTTTTTAGTGACTCATCTGGCAAAGGAGTTGACTTCTAAAAAGATGTTGGAACCTCTTTTGAAATTGCTTTCACGTCGAGGGCTGAAATTTGCCAGAGTAAAAAGTTTACACCTCCACAAATGGCAGACAGCAGACGAATGCGAGATATTGTGAAGACAGATGGACAGGCAGACTGGCAGGTATTCAGACAGAGACACAGGGGAAGAATCTGAGAAGGAAAGCAATTTATTTTTCTATGGGCATTGTGTTGTGGCTCCTTGTAACCCTTCCTGAAATCCCCAGGGGCCAGTATTGGTGTAACCCTGGTAACAGCACAAAACAACTCTTCAAGTCTACAGCTGGTAATCACACACACACACACACACACACACACACACACACACACACACACACTCATCTGGACTTCATCTAAGTCCATAATGAAACACACACACCTCTAATATTTCACAGACACATCTGTAAACTCTCATTTCAGCGTTTGACTCAGCACATTTATTCTTAGCTCATTACATTTAGGAATTGCTAAAGGAAGAACTTTGACACCATCACTTTATCTCTCAAATGTACTGCCATTTAGACTTGCGAAAATTCGGCCATGCATCTGCTAACGCTCAACTTTTCTTTGGCACCGGTTTCAAGCAGACGACGAGTTATTATAAGCTGGCTGAGTGAAACGACACCGAAAAATTGGACTCGGAGAAGAGGGGTTTTAAAAGCGAAACTGAAATCAGGTTGATTCATGCATTTCAGGAGATGTGATTCTTAATCACAGACACACACGCGCACACACACACTATGATAATAAGAAGGAGCAATGCACCACCTCATGTGATCTCACGGGGAAGCAGGTGTAAAGAAAACTGAAGAAAACTAGCAATAATTTGCTAACATAATGCTTTGCAGTGAGAAAAGAACAAAAGCAGAGGGCTTAAGAAGCCTGGAAGAGAAAAAAAGGTCGGGGAGATGCAGTCAACATGGGTTGTCTGTTCTTTAGTGAGGTCTGGAGGCGAGACTTTAAGTCAGATCTGAAAGCAACTGGACTGGACTTGCTTTAGGCTTTTGAATTCCAAAACATAAAGCAACTCCAGTTGCCTACGCTAAAGCTTTGAAAGATCACCATGACCTGGAGAATCTTCACAAATTTAAAAAAAAAAAAGTATGTGAAATGAATCGTGACAGCCTGACGAGTCTGTGAAAAGTTCAGGAGGTTTGAGACTGGATCTGTAAAGCCCTCACATTACCAGATAATGTGAGTCGAGCATCGGTTCGGACCAAGGTCCCAGACCAGATTTCTTTGAGAATCGGGGATGAATCAGCCCAAAAATACTGTAGGATGAGGATGTGTTTAGGAACACAGAGATCTTGGTGGTATTTTCTTCTTACTTCCAGTGACTTGATGAGAAAACTTTCACCAAGGAAGTTGTGTTTTTGCTCCTATTTGCCATCCGTCTGCTTTTTCGTAGGTATAATTAACGTGATATCGGATTGGTGCGTAGACTTACGTTCTCACTGATGATCCAGCATTTTGTATTAGAGGCATTTCTGATACTGCTATCGGAAAAAACTCTATTAGCAAGAAGCCTATTTATTGGATTAAGATTAGAATGAACAACTGAGAAATCAGCAAATGCAGAGGTAATTATCTGAGTAAGAGCAAATCATTCTTGTTCCTACGTGGGCATCCTGACTCATAAAGACACAAAAATAAGGCACGGTTTAGTTTTTGTACCTCAGCATACTTGCATGCCGGTTTTCCTTGACATATCACTGATAATATCCACTGTCCCAGGTGCCTGCTCCTGATAGCTTATTCAAATGGTTTCCAAATGCTCAGAATATTGTCTGTGGCACTGAACTGTGCAATTATTTCCCAATTGTAAGCCTGGGGCCTACATTCTCCAGCACTGTGTGTTACAAGGATGTCAGCTCCCATCTCCTCCTGCATCTGTCTGCTCCTTTTCTCTGTGTGTGTGTGTGTGTGTGTGTGTGTGTGTGTGTGTGTGTGTGTGTGTGTGCAAGGTCTTTTCCTTACCTGTCCACCAGGTGTCCTCTGTGTACGTCTCACTCATTGATCGCATATAGAAGCATATTAATCTGTGAAGGTTTAAACCTCTGGAAGTCCTTTTTTTATGACTCTTTGCATAAAAGGCAGCTGTCAGTCTGTTAAATCATTAGAAACGGTAGGAAGCTCGGACTCGTGGGATCAATGGACAGTTATCTCTTGTGATATGATTTGTTAATTAATTAACTTTCCTGAGTGAGCAGAGTCGTGGTGCAGTTATTTTAACTCTGAATATGGTTAAACAGCTTTTCAGCGACTCCGTTTACATCTACAATCTTAAATAAAGCCAAATTTAAGATTATATATTAATATAACATTCTATCTCATCCATTAAATCACCAAAACACTTTATTACAGGAGGAGATTGTGAGTTTACAATTATTAGCTTTACATTTCTATGTATAATATATTTTAATTCTAAACCATTTTTTATTTTCAGTTGCTGGCTGGTTTTGTTCCTGTCAGATTAAAGCTGAACAAATATTTAAAATTGAAAAAAAAAAAAAGCCTAATAAACAGTCCGATACCACTCCTTTATCACACATTAAGGAAATGTAGTCTGGTGGACAACAAATTAATGGACTGAATAAAAGTTATTGCCTAAACTAATAGAGCCTTTTTTTTAATTTTAAAGATAAATATGCACTGTCCGCATTAATATAGCTACGTCTACTGGATTAAAATAGAGGCTCTGCCATTTATTAACCTGTTTATAAACACTTATTGTAATGGGATTTCTATGTAGAAGACTGTGCCAGTTCTGAGAATCAGACAAGCCAACAAAATAGCAGATATACTAAAGACATCAGTGTTCATTTTCACCCATTTCCTGTCTCACAGGCTGTTTTTGTCTTTTTATGGTATACATTATCTGAAAGCCAGGAACCTGAAGATTCATTTGAGATGTAAAGTAATTAATTGATTAATTAATTCAAATAAAGTGTAAATGGCTGAGCACATTATGATGGAAGTATATGATGGCAAGTGGTGGGAAACCTCGTGATTCGATTCACGAGGTGAAGATTGGATTATGAAAAGATTCTTGTTCCATCACGATGGATCTCTAGTTTGGATTTAGATAGAATAAGAATTTTTCCTTCAAATCTTTTACCAGCAGGTCTGTAAGACCTATACTGCCTTACTCCGCCTGCCTAGCTCTTATTGATGACTCGTCGCCTGCCCATTAGTCTGGGTGCGTTTGTTTGCCTTGTATCGCTTTCCCATGGCTGACATAAGCCTGTCTTCACCCTTCATAAAGCCATCTTTTATGAGACTAGCCCTGCATCCCGAGTCAGCATTTGGGTCCCGGTTGTTGCCAACTGGGGTGTGTATGTCCCGTAATGTTGCTTTTTGTTTATTTCACACTCGCCTGGTGTGAGGTATGGAGCACAACGGCCTGTGTGACATTACCAAAAAGCATGCATGATCTGTTCTCTGATGCTACGAATCTAGAGAAAGAGAAAATGTCAGGGGTTTTTATTGGAATACTCCAATTTCTAAATTAGTTTCCTCCCATTGCCTTTGTCTTCTTCTTCCTCCCTCTCATTCTCTCACTCTCTCACACTCACACAATCCTGTCTTTTCATTTCTGGTCGTGAGGGAAATTAGTTTTATATTCTTGACTGGTAAATCACTTCTTTTGCTGAACAAAGATTTCTATGCTTGAAAGGAATCCGGTGGAAAAAGCCTATACTCTACTGCGTGTTTGAGAATAATGTCTTCTTACATGGCGTGTGTGCGCTGGTGGCCGACGCGCACGTTTGCATGGGCGTAACAGCCGAGCGAAGCCAAAGCAACAGCAACAACATCCAGACAACACATTTTTGCTCCGAGTCGCTGCTTTGAAATGAGATAAAAGCTAATTAACCAATCAGAACGCTTTGATCTAATTAACAAAACATGACTTTGTTTGATATCAGACAACCCAGACGGCAGTCTGCTGGCATGGCAATACGTGAGCGGAGCCGTAACGCTTCTTCTCATCTTCGACTCATTTCCATCCCTCTTTGTCTCTCACTCGGAGCTCCGTGAAACTGCCTCGTGCTTTAATTGCACTGAATTGGCCTAAAATTTGGAAAGCCACTGTGCATAATTTGCCTTTTAATTGTGTTGTTTTCACTGCCTTGACAATTCTCTCGAGCTCCGTTTGTCTCCTCGGTGACGCCGCCGCTCCCTGTGCTGCGGGTGGGCGGGCGAGCGGGCAGAGTGGATGGATGTGAATTCGAGTCAGACCCCTCGACGGAGATGACAAGCATGTGTCATGAATGAATAAAACATTAGAATGACAAGCGGAGGGAAAGAACACGCTGACAGGTGCACCACATGTTACCGTTATGATATTATTAAAGACGATCTGGGGGAATATCGGTGGGCAAACACGGTTCCCCAAATGAATCCCTTTCATAAAGTGATAAATTAGCATACACATTAATAATACAATCTTCTTCAAAAGGCTCAAGTGCTTTGTTTTGCACTTGGTTCTCATCACTTCTTGACATTAACCTGGATTACAACAATTGGGACCATATCTGAAGTATTAGAGAGCTGAATTAATTAGTGTACTATAGAATTAACAATCTGCTTATAAACAGTGTGAGTAAATATGAACTATGGAACTGTTTCTATGAAAAGATAAAACAGACAGTGTTATTATTTTTTGTTGGCTTTGGGGGCAAAAGATCAGTGTGTGTGTGTGTGTGTGTGTGTGTGTGTGTGTGTGTGTTTTCATGAATGTTTACCTGTGTGTGTGGATACTGCGTTTTAAAAGGTTAACTATCAAGTCAAATGAAGCAAGATTTTTCAAAAGGGGACGGGTCCGAGTTGTCACGGCAACACGTTAAACAACCAGAGAGAGACGGAGAGAGAAAGGGTACAACCAAGAAAAAAATAAAAATTCTGGGTCCCGAAGCAGCTTCACCAGGAAAGTATGCATTGAGAGCAAATACTTATTTGTAAAGTCACTTCGGAGACGCCCCACATCTCATCAGTCTTCACTGGAGATGGGGTGTTGCACTGTGCTAACTCCAAACTCATTAAAAACTCATTTCCCGTCTTTCCTTAACATCTCCTACGAGGACCTCATTAATTCATGTGGAACTATAGACCTCTTGATAGATCATCTACGTAGAGGAAGTGTTTAAATCACGTATTTATCATCATGGAAACGAATAAACTAACATAAAATATAGGCTCTTATAACAGTTGCTATGCACTTTATAGCTACACTTAGAAGAACTTCATCAGGGGGTGGCTACCTTTTAGATATGAAGAGCCATTTTTTAAAAATGTTCCTATTAATCAGTGTGCTACATCAACATTAAGGTTAACATTAAATTCACAACATCAAAATGTTTAATCTCAAACTCATCCGTGAGTTTTCCAGCCATTTTAAAAAAAAACATATTTTTCTCAGGACTTTGTAATGATATAACAAGAACACAACACAAAAAGGTTGCCTTCCTCATGAAAACATCACTTGTTCCGAGCTTGTTTCACTGGATGCTGCGTGCCACCATTGGCCCCTAAATTTATTCACATGATGCGCTCTTTAGCAGAAATGACACAACGGATCTCCAGACATGAAAAACAGCCTGAATGCATCTGGAAGGTTGCAAAATTTGAAAAGAAGAACCGCAACAACAACATGAAAAATACTCAAAGTCCTTGAAACATCGGTAGGTTGTGGGATGTTGCATCAGACTCATGGTGGGAAATCCTAAATATCTGTTCTGCTTTTAGTATTCTGAACTGTTCTTGTGTGTAGCTTGGTGCAAAAAGTCCACTTGGGGTTACTGGATAGACCTTTACTTCAGCGGGGCAGCAAAGGAACATAAATCCACAAACAAAAACATCTGCTTTCTTAATGTTCCACAGAAAACTATAAATGGATGATTATTTTCTTCTGACCTTCCAAAGTTGTGACATGAAGAAATGTCTGCCAAGAGGCAGTCACATCTCAAATCAATGCAGCGCTTTGATCATATCATTCCTCCCTCATCCTTCTCTTTCTCGCTCTGCAGTGTGAGAAAATGAGATGCTGCGAAACACACGAGGGGGAGAAACAGAGAGGAAGATATAGAGAAACGGAGAGGGTTTGTCGTGATTGCCATCGTATGCTTTCTTGCCTATGTGAAGTGTGGACATGCACACGCTTGAATGCATGCAGTCATCACAATCACAGGGTTTAAACAGAACAATTATAGGTAAATGTATCAAAAGATAATGTTTTGTTTTTCGTTCTATGGGCATAATGAATCAGACCCTGGCACATTACATTTACATAAAAATATGATTCCAACAAGCTTTGTTCATGAACCTAAAACTTTACCCCATGCCTCGGCTTCATTTCAGTTTGAATAAAAGAAGCACTTTCTGCCATTTTGCTTTCTACATCCATAAACTGTTAGAGGAAGAATAATTTCAGCATGAAATTTGAGAAGTCCAGACTTCATTACTGGATCCAGAGCAGGATTGACAAAGTCTACTAACTTGCTCCGCTCAGACACAGCCTGCTCAAGCAGCTTAAAGGTTGTTAAAAGATTGATGTCAATATTTAGCAGTATTGCGATTAAGAAAGTTAAGGCTAATCCACAAAACTTCACTGTAAAAGGCTCACTCCGGCATGCTTGTGGTTGTGTTCGGTGAGTGTAATTCACACTTCCCTCATTTTCTTTCCATCACGGCAAGCAGGCCTCATCTTCACCGGGTGCTCCAAATTAAATTCTCTCCGTGTGTTTTGCATGTGTCATACACTGCTGAATATTCACACAACACCGATCTCACGAGTCGGTGTGCGTGAAACGATTAATCTAAGAAAACATCAGCCGTCCGAACAGCTCTTTGCAAATTCACTGCCAGAAAGTTATCAGGATGTGCAGCGCGTGTTGGGTGCGTGCTTGACATAATAGGCCTGTTTTGCATTCGGAACATTTTGCTGGCATCGTCAAAGGCCGCCCTCATGATGTTTGGACAAGTACAGGCTACTTCTGACCATGGCCTTCACTCACTTACAGCCTCTCTAATGGCTGCTGTCCTGGGAGACCCCGGCCTTCACACATTTATAGTCTCCTGAATGGTTGACCGTCTAGAAAACATTGACCTACCACACGTTAACAATTTACGAATGCGACGACAAATGTGAGCGTGTCAGTAAGTCAGTCATTACATGTCGTACAAACAGTGATATCAATCTTGCCAATGTGCCAGATTGATGATGCCTCTGGCCAATTTTCTGCGTATTGGGATCCTGGACACCACTTACTCCCCTGCAGCCCTGGGGAGGAGGAAGAGGGCCAAACACTGCAGTTCCTCAAATGTCTACTTAAGGCTGGCTCCAAAAGAGCGTCAACCTCAATAGACCCCAACTTTACAGCAGAAATAAACATGACTACAGCGACAGGCGGGTGCTGTACAAGGTAGCTGTCTCTTTGCCTCACCTCCACTCATTTTTGGATTAGCCAAGAGTTAGGCTGCATCTAAACACGATCCCCAACAAGCTTCTTATTGCCAAGAGTACTGTCAATTGTGTTCACTCGAATGCACAACGAAACAGGAGGTGCAAGCTCACATTTTAGAGAGGTGATTCCTTCTACTAGCTTGTCCATCTTCACTAATGTACGCTGTTTAACATTTAACGGGGAAGGAGAGGGTGAAATATTCAAACGGGCCGAGGAGCTGACTCAAGTCCAGAAGAACAACAGGGCATCAGACGGACAGAACAAAAGCCCATGGGAAATGTGAAAAAAGAAGCAATTTTTAATACAGTTCATGTACGGTGAACAGCACAGCAGGCAATGAAGATGTGGCGAATTCAGTAACAATTCATGAAGTGTTTCCTCTGCAGCGCTCACTCTCTGATTTATCAGTATTGAAGTTATGAATCGCTCTATTTCTTTGTCCCCATCCGTTCCCTTTTTCTCCACTTTCCCTCTCCAGAAACTGCTCCTTTCCTTTCTCTTCCCATCACCAGGAGGCACGTCCCCTCGGTGAACTTTGGTACCGAGAACAGACACGAAGCATATTAGGGAATGCATTCAGACACACAGGGGCACAGGCGTTCATTTACTTCTGTGTGCCAGTGGCATTCTGCATTATGTGTGTGAATATTAGCCACCTGCACAATCCTGCAAAGGCACCGTTTTGTGTGGGTATAGCACAGCTTGGAAGGGCGGTCTTGCCTCTTTAGTGAATATCTTGGCTTAAATGCTCTGCTGTAATACTCATACAATGTGTGCTGATAATACGGCAAAATTAGAGCTTAATGAGGCCCCAGTTTGTTAGTGCCATCTTGCTATGTGGCAACAGCGCTTGCCACTATCCACCATGTGGATTTCGTTTTCCCACATCTGATTTAATTGGACCAATGATAACAAGTAACCCCTATCCCTAAGAATATCACTCCAGCAACCTCAATACTCACTGAAAAAATGTTAGCTTTATTGCATACTTAACTTTAACCTGTGCCATAAAGCAGCCGACTATATAATCTTTTAGACTGATGGTTCGCATTATACTTGGTTATTGCGTTTGCCCGACTGAAATACAGAGGAGATGTTTTTTTTTTTTAACGATTCACACATCTCTGTGCTGGCGTTTTTATCCATACGACTCCAAGCTGTCTGTACCACTGAATGGCTCATTAATATTCATACTCATACTAGAAAATGGCTGACGTCAGATAACTGTCACCGTGGAGATGCTTCGCCCCACTCTGCAGCAAATAATTACACAATTCTGGTGACAAATGACGTGCCCCCTCCGTCCCCGCTGCTTTCCTCCTGCCTTCTCCACTCTCCTGCCCTTCTTACATCTCCAGTCGTATTTAAATGACTCAAATGCAATTAGGGAACTGAATCTGAAAATGTTCGAGATGGAATATGAATGGCAGTTTGAAAAAAAAGGGAAGGCGCAGCAGACGCCTCTCACCACAATGGACACATCCTTCCCCCATGTCTAATCAAAAGCTATGTTGCACTGTTTTCTTTCACCTTCCCTCTCATGTTGCTGATCTTTTAAAGTGATCTACTCTCATTTCTTGCCTCTGCTCACGTCTCTACTCCCCCCCCCTCCATTTTTCCTCCTTTCTTCCATCCCTCATCTCCCCTGCTTGGCACTCTCCATTATCACTAAATTAAAATGTTGTTTTTGACACATGACATTTCCTCCGCTCCCTCCTCCCATCTTCTGCGTGACACCTTGACATGTGACATGTGAAAGCTCTGACATATGAAACCTTGCAGCCCTCCCGTCCTTTTCCTACATGGCTTCTCCCTGCATGTCTGCCTTCGTCTCCACCCAATTCTGCCTTGCAGCTTTCAATTCCACCATCTTCCACTGACATGTATGTGATGTCATCTCTCTTCTCATGACATCTTGTGCGTTCCCATCAACTCATCAACTCTCCATTGTCCCTCCCCTCATACGGCCAGTCGTATGATCTGCTCTTGTGGGCAGAGGTTGGAAAGTGTCTTGTAATCCCATCAATCCCTTCTCCTTCCATTCAGTGAACAGCAGACAGGATTACATTGTGGTGAGGCAGGTATGACAACACCATAGAATTTCCAGAAAAGCTACTATCAATAAGTGTATACATTAAAAAAAGGAGGCGTTTTTGTTTCAAAAAGTCAATTACAACACTCACATGTATGTTGAATGAGGTATTGATTGCTGTAATATTTCTTCTACCCACTGGCTGTTGAAGTAATCTCCTTACTGCATGATTATGATTATGAATATGTATTGATTGATACTTGAGACCCACTGAAAGCCACAACAGCTCAAGAGCGTAACAAATATTTGCCATTGTCATTAAAAATGTCTAAAAAAAAATCACTAATGTCAAGAAGCAGCCTATTCATTATTCAAATTGCTAATTATTTTTTCACAAATATTATAACTGTGTGTGAGAAAGGTGGATCCCAGGACAGCAACGAGAAGATGAGTGTGTGTGTTCGGTAAGAGAGGGAGGCAGGAGTGTGGATTCTGTCGAAGGGCACAGTGGTGTGGTTTTCAGGTTGTGCGAGTGGCCTTGCTGTTAAGGATATTAGCATAGTGATGGGTGTAAAAGCCTGTAGCCTAGTTGACTGCCTTGACTTGCATTCATGAAACCTTGTATATTGTAGTCTGGGTATTTGGCACACCGACTGTGAGAGTCCTTCTACAGTGCAAAATTAACCTTTAAAGTTCAGCGTTAAGAGTTGGGTAAACCAAGCAACGAATTGGCAATTTTTTTCCGCATCGAGTACATTTAATCCTTTTAATCCATAGTTCATATACATTTTTAATACTGTGCTTAAACAGTTTTTGATTGTTTTCAACATTGGTTTTACTTACAATGGTTTTTGAACAGTGTGGTATTAGGAATTTTGCTTAAAGAGGTAGAGCACACTAGTCATGGGGACGATCCGAGTAAAAACAAATGAGTAATATCTCAGGCAGCACTTAATCAGTGGTGACATGCTGCAATCGTATCATTCTTCCATTTTGGTCCTCTCCACTGTCCTTTCCACTGGATTCTTTTCTGGAGCATACATGACATCATCTCTTCTAAAATAGGATACCTCTTCTCTGAATTTGTCCGCCCTTTTCCTATTTGTCTGTTCTCCCCCTCCTCCGTGTCCTACTCCTTTCCTCTAACTCCATCTGGCTTTTCTGTCCTCTGCACTCCTCTCACATCCTCTCCCTTCTCATCTGCTGTATTCCCCTGGTTACCTCCACTCTTCATCTGGGTTTTATCCCCGCTGTCTCTCCGGTCATCCACCTTCTTGCTTCAAGTTTCACTGTTGTCTTTCTCTCACTTCCTCAGCACGTCTCATCCCACCTCCCTGACTTCTTCTCACCTTTCCTTTCCCCGACTCTCCTCACACTCTTTCACTTTTGCTCTATTCCACTCATATTCTCTTCCCCCCTCTGCTTTCCCTCTTCTCATTTGCACCCCTGCTGCTACATCCCTCGCTGTCTGAAAGCATTAGAGCTATTGTTCCCACATCAATTAACATTGCAAATCTCCTTTCTTGTTCCCTGTAGCCTGGATCCAGCCGCATGAATCATTTGTCTCCGCTGCTGCTCATATTTGCTTTTTCTTAACCATGTGATATTTTGAATTTTCTGATTCATGTTGCTGGCATAGCTTTCTTTGGGGGAATTCTGCCCTGAATTCATCATCTCCTAGAGCACTCATATTGAAGTCCTCATTATAAGACGGTTCCAAACCTATCAGGGGAGGAGGGGGGGCTGCTTGCTTTAATGTGGGTACATTTGGTCATCAGGCCACATATTTGTGCGTCCAATTAAGAGTGCTTAGCGGCTGCACACAGTCACAGAGAACCGCACTGACAGAATCACAGAATTTAGACAGTTCAGAATCACTGAGTAAATACGTTTAAATTAAGGACCATGATTCACCAGGCTAGATTTAGGTGACCTTGCTCTTTCCTTCCCTTCCTCTCTTTTTTATCTCCAACACACTCCCCATGTCACCTAATTTCCCCTCTCTGAAAGTCTCCCTTGCTCCTACTTTGCCTTCTCTCTCTCTCCAATGTGCCTCTTCTTCATTCTTTGACTTCTCTCCTCTAATTATTTCCTCGAAGAGATTTTCGACTCATCATCACTCTCTCGTAAAGAGCATGCATTGCCAAACCTTCCTTTATCTGGCCGGTTTCATGGCTGATGATATAATGTGAAATGTCTAAAACTCACCGTTTGGCATGATCAAAGGGGTTCTATACATTTAATGAACATCTGACTCATCGCCAACTTATGATATAGAAGGAGTTTCATCGGAACACTGGCTATAATAATATTGCTGCAATACACAGATCATATGCCATCCAATCTACTGTGGAATTTAATGGAATCATGAATTGACATATCTCTCATGAAGAATAGAGCACTGGGCTTCAATCAATGCTGTACTATGGACACACACACACACACACACATGTCCCATAAATACTGGCACAGTAAATCTAACCGTACACACACATGCAGACTTATGTGCATGCGTTCATGTAAGTGACCCGCGGGTGAACTGAAGCTGATTGCAGTCATCAGTCTGTTCACTACATTTTCCATAGGAAGGATGACACAGTGATTAATGAAAGATGGAGGGAGATTTTTGAAATAAATGGAGAATGGGAGACATAAAGAGAAAACCATAGACCCACAGAGATAAAAGAAGACAGAATGTGAGAGACAGGGAGCGCCAGACAAAGATAATCAGAGGAGTCAGAGAGAAAGAGAGAGAGAGAGATGCAATCATGATGAGAGAAGGTGAGAGGAAAAAGAGATTATCATCCCACTTAAGGCGGGTCCACACCGCACCGACTGCCCGACTCGTGAAGTCGGGCTACTTAACATGGCAGACTCGAACAACGACTTGGGCGGTTCACATCTACGGAACTACAGCCGACGCCATACGTTCCGCGCTTGCGCGAGATGTAAACAACAGGCGGCGCTAATCTGTATTGTGCGCCAAAAAACACGAAAACCGGAAGTAGGCGGTCCTCTCTAGACCACCTTCTTCGATTCTACTGGTTATCTGGGATGTTTACCATCGTCACTTCCGGGCTTCACTGATTCGCGAGTCAAGCTGCTAGCCTCCACCAATCAGAATGGTAAAAGAGTCACCGACTCGCATGGCAGATTACACATTTGAATCGGCTGAAATGAACCCCGACGTGGGCCGATTCGAGCGACCACACCAAGCAGACTCGTGTCACGGCGGCCGACTCTCTCAAAGACGCCGATTTTCGGTCCGGTGTGGACTCGCCTTTACAGTGTTATATGCTGATTGTTTGAATGACCTCTGGGCCAACCCTTTCTCTGCGCTATGAGCAACAGTATGACTAATGGGGAAAAATACGAGTCCAATGAGTTTGTAAAAGGAGTTGCTGCTCCCTTATGGCCGACTCAGGGTCTCATTTTTTGCAGGACTACAGGTCAAGACCCAAAATGGGCCGGACGCTGTTATCCTCACCTGACAAAGGTACTAATATGCTTTAATGAGCCTTGGTCCCAGGGTGACAGGATATATGTACTCATTTTGGGCTCCCACATGACAGGAGTACTAGTATATTGTAATGAGCCTGGCTCCCAGGGTACGAGACGACATTTGCTCGGGTTTGGGTCCCCAAATGACACAGGCGCTAATATGTTTTAATGAGCCGGGGAGACAACATCCACTCATTAGAATCTCCATGTGAAAAGAGCTGTGGTATCATCTAATGAGCCTGTGGGTCCCAAGGTGACAGAGTGCTCAGTTTCGGGTCCCGAAATGTTGTGTTTAAACAGGTCTGGCTCCCAGGTTTTATGTTTTTGCATTTGGAGAATTCCATTGCTTTAATCCAGAGTGATTTGTGAATCATGAATAAAAACGTAATTCCAAAAATTACTAGGAGCCAAAAATGAGGAAATGTAAAATTCATGACCTTTGTGTATCCCTGTGACAATAAAGCTCATGTCAGAGTGAATCATTACGGGAAAGAAACAAGATCATAGGTAAGTCAAGAGTTTGAAGTAGCTGTTTTTTTTTCTGAAGGAGAATAAGGAAAGTGAGTGGAGGTGAGAGTGACGTGAAGAAGAGAGGGAGCTGCTCTGCTATTCTGACAGAAGTGATAAGGTCATTTCAACAGTGAGGGGCCGGGAGTGCACCCAGTTGAGTAAGAGTACAAAAGTATTTATTGTAAAACTTAGCAAGAAATAAGTATGTAAGTAACATATCCACTCTGGTCTCTCCAATGACATGAAGACAATAAGATTAGACAAGTGGATAAACTGTCTCATATCAGATGACTCATTCCGGGCTAATTGGGATATAATTAGTCATTAACTATTAAATACAGGGGAGTTCACTCCTCCACCTTAAACTGAGGGAGGGGTTTAAATATGATACAAGCCATGTACAAATGAAATAAAAGCAGGTTTATTTTACTTATTAAAAGTACAAAAGCAGGAGAAGTCGCAGTTTTCAAGCATGATTTATTGTGTGTATACGTTATAAAACGTGTTCACACTAACAGATGTGCCAACTTGCTCAGTGTCAGCACGGTTCCCTGATGGACTGACTTCAGACCAGCGTTGACGACCGCAGCCCGCTGTACAGTACTGCACTGCTAATTTGTCTGTAAATATTCCCTGCTAGCGCTCTTTGAAAGTCCTAACATTCACATGTTGTGTCTAACAATGCGTGGAAAAGGCAAGCTGTGGCGCGCTCATGCTCTCCTGCTGTGGCTTCAGCCATGCTGCACTGAACAGTCATGTAGTAAGCGCAGCAGTCCTGGGAACAGCTAGTCTCACCTACACAGTGCTGTGTCAGAGCTGGAGGGGACCAACTGACAACCCGCCTCTTTACAGATCATGAATTCATTTTATAATATATAAAGGAAGTGCCATAAACACAGACAAATCTACTAAGAGTAAAAGAATGCTGCATTAAAACTAGCCTATATTTTTTGTCGTATAGTGAACCTTTAATGTCGATCTGAAACTGCATTTCAAGGATATCTAGCTTCCGTATTAGCATTTTAGTTTGCATTCATCCGTGCATGTATGCAGAATAATTTACAATAATTCTCAACAAGTTTTTCTATTATGTTTGTTTCCCCATTCATATTTTTATGATATGAGAATTCCCGCCAACTGATTTCCATTCACACAAGTCCCATGATCTTTTGGAGGGAAATTATTCAGAAACCAAATACCTTTGAGAGCAACACGGGGCATACACAACCACACACCCTACTAGAGCAACAGATCAGACTCGTGTATATGTTTTCTAAGCATATTTATACGAAGACAAGTAATGATAGAGAAATTAGTGAGCCATATTTGCTTGGGCAAAATTGAACATAAATGCCAGTGCTCTGAATGATTGTGGAAAAAACAGCAAAATAAGGGAATAACATAAGAAAATATGCAATAAAATTGTCAGACAGTGCTATTAAGTTGCAATTAATACTATTTATTGGAAGAGTAACACTCAAATTTAGACCTTTTTGCACAAATCTTTCCTTTACTCTATCGAATGGGACAATTAAAAAGATTGAGGAGCAGTAAAACGGAGAACAAAGAAGAGAAAGAAGAGAAGATTGGAGCAAAGTCAAGGACAAGATGTTAGCCCAGGTCCTTAAATATTCTTACAACCCACAAGTATCTGGTGATGCAAGCCTGCGAGTTTGAAAGCTGCCGATTCCACCATACTGTGCTTCCGTTTTATATGAAGTAAGTTACTTTGATCTCTGTTTGTAAGTACACCTTGTAGAAAATGACACACACAAACACACACACACACACACGCACGCACACACACACACCATCAGAGGAGAAGAAAGATGAGATATGGATGAAATATTAAAATGTCGATATTTCGGACAAGAGACAACTTTTTTCCTTTTCTGTTTTTCTCTCCCTCAGTACGTTGAACAAAAAAAAACTTTGCGGTAATGTAAAATATACTGAATTAACATAATTATGCTACTTTCTACATTGCAATATTATAATTCCATATTTAATTTATGTAATTAATGAACTGTCTGGGAAGAGTATGTTTTATTTTATAATTAGTCATAGTATTTAAATGTTTTATAGTCACTGCACATAAACCTGAACATGCTAAGTAACTTTTGTACTGTAATGTAAAATTTTAGCGCAGGTGAATCCATGCATGCGCCTCGGAAAAAGTCCAATTATTATTTCATAATGAGTATTTTTTTTTAACTGGTGTATCAATTGGTAATGTAGTTAAACTCAAGCTGCCTAGCATTATTCCAGTGGGTAAATTAAGAAAGTAATTTAAAACATGATGGCTTGGCCATTGTGTTGGCTGACTAGGTTAAAGTATGTAAAAGCAAAGTTAATCTGCTTACGGTTGGTACTTAGTTTGTCTGCTGCTATGGAAACATAAGGTGCAACATGGCGGTCTCCCTCTAGTCAACCATTCCTTCAGTAGAAACACACAGCTCATTCTAAGGTCACGTAAAGGCAAAGACTATTCTCAGGTGATAAAACACAATGAAAATATACTAATGAACGTTGCAAGTAGATTCTCATAAATCATCAGTATATTTTGCAAACTAGATTGAACATTTACCAAATTGAGAGCTTATCATGGGAGTCAAACAAGTGTAAATTCACCTGTAATTTGTTCGTTAAGAACATGTTTCCAACAGGAAACAGAAGAAAACAGCAGTGAGTTGAGGAATCAGGATATTGTGCAGGGTGAGCCAGTGAAGCTGCTGCATCATTAGCCTCATTCAGGTAAGTAGAAAACTATATGATATAATATTGTTGTTGTAGTGTAATTTCTAAAACGTGGTTCATTTTGATCAGCGTCTTTATACCATAAATTATGCCTGTTCATTTACAGGGTGTAACAGTAAATTAACTCCATACAACTAAGTAACAGAAAATGTCCAACAAAACAAAAACATCTTTGAAAAATATAATAAAGTTACTTCAGTAACAGTAAATACCACAGGTGTAAGATTTACTTAAATATTGATAAAAGTGATGATCTTGTCAGAAAAACTCAAATTGGCTTTACTTAATAATTGTAAATACATAGAACGTATAACTTAAATAAAATTAAGTAACATTTATAGAATATCTTCACAAACAATAATGTGTACTTGATAGTGGCGTTGTACTTGATATAACAGCAGTAAAATGTACTGAAATGCAAATTGTTACAAGGATTTTATCAAGAAAATGTGTTTTTTCAGTATAACTCAACAAGCAACATTCAGCTTTTTCAACCATCAAATCCCTGCAATGCCAACACCTTCTCCTTTTTTTTAGTAGACTTCTCTCTCCTCCTCGTCCCCACACATGACAATATAATTATAATAATCCAGAGGTTTGCTGTCCTGCTGATGAGGTGGTGGGCAATTATGATGTTAAAGAAACATGCAGATATTTATTCACTGGTTGTAACAACTTCGGCTGATCAACTCAGACTGAAGTTGGACACGGTAGAACTCGCTAAACTCCATGAAAAACAGTGATGACTGCTGGAAAATGTCACTCACAAGAGGGGGAGGGGAATGTAAATCAGGTATGTAAGACGGGGTCTAAGCAGACAAAATGAGTCAAAACATCTAAGTGGCTGTAACGTGAGGAGCTCCCTTAGGTTGTAATTCACATAAGGATCCATTATAATAAACAAAAGATAAATATGGGTTTGTAATTATTGATGTGAAATCATCCGAGTTGTACAGTGAGCATTACCGTACCTTGGGGAAAAACATAATCATGTTTCCTGAAAGAAGATAATTTCCTGGTATAATCCTGGAAACTAACCAGCACTAATTACCAGTACTGCTCTTCCTGTTACAGTAAACGCACAGTTAATTTACGCTATTCAGATCACAACTACAAGGTTCACTTGAATGTGTAATTGTAAGGTACTTACAAAAAAAATGTATAATGCTATCACACCATTGCTTTCACGACTGGAACATGAGCTATTTCTAAAATTAGAATTAGAAAATTAAAAAATTGGGACATTATACATTATATTCATTGTTGATGTTGATCTTTTTTTTTTACTGCTACAATGTTCTGAGCATTAACAAGTAAATTCAGGTTCGACAGTCAGAGGTGTGACATTTCATTCCTCTATTGCTGGAATACATCACATCTAATTACATGCAAGCACAAATGATGTCTGTTCTGTGGAGAGCAGACTCTGATTCAGTGAGATAATTTTATTAAACACAGAGGAAATTATTGTGCAAATGATTGTGCCATCAGAAATAATTCCTCTGAGGACAATATGCTGCACACATACAGTATGCTCAAAAGTCTACTGCAAGTCATAACTGCATTCTAAACTAAACTAAACTAAACAAAAAAATGCAATTAATTCACAATTCATTTTGATACATTATTTTTGAACTGATAGAAATCCAAATCTTCATCTGCACATATCAAACGTGTATGACTTGATCACATTTAGCATCTTATTTATCTTTAACATGGCTGTGTAGTGTACAATTGGCTTAAAACAGATTCCATCTGAAACGATGGCAGAAGAGCAGTTTAGCTCTGAATATGTATTATTAGAAGGTGTATATTAAAACTTGTGTGCAGAGGCGGTGCAAGGCACACTGGGGAGATTTTCACAGATCAAGTAATTTTCATTTTCCAAAGCAAGGCCACAGTGGCCTAGCACCACACGAGAGGTTAATGCAACAGAGCATAAAGCCTGCAGTCAAATGAAGTGGTGGAAATGGTGTGTGCGGTGTGAGGATGTTCCGCCTTTTCAGGAAGCGATGACTCACACAGGACGACCTACACACTGACCAAAGGGAAGTACCACTCCATTCTTCAGAGGCATGCCATCCCTTCTGACTTGAAATGGTGTGGAAAGGGATTCATTTTCAGTAGGACAATGGCTGTAAACATGCAGTGGCACTATGCCAGGTCTATTTGAAGTCCTGGGAAGAGCAAAGAATGCTGACATGCATGACTTGCTCTCCACAGTCTCCAGACGTCAGCCTCACCAAACATCTTTGGGAATATTTGAAAAGGCAAAAGGTGAAAGCTTCTGTAAAGTCACTGGCATTTGCTGAGAAAGACTGCTTGAATAATGGGGACTTGCATGGATTTCAAAAACTTGTAGAATTCATGCAAGTCAGAGTAAAAACTGTGAAAGAGGCAATGGTGTTAAATAGAGATTATTGACTTGTATTGTATACTAAAAAGGGAACACAGTTACCAATGATAAACGACTCAGAGGATTCTGAATTTTGGACTGCGATATTGACAAAACCTAAAGTACATTTTTAAAAGTGCTCAGAAGTATGTCAAAGAATTTGGGGTGTGAATGAATACTTAAAATACCGAACAAAATACTTCAAGCCTTTCAAGTATTCGATTACAAGAATGTCATTCCTAAGAAAAAAATGTGACGAAGGCCATGAATGAATCTCCTTATTCAACACATGGGTTCGTCTTATTTCTGTCCTTATTTTTTACCTGTGCAGAGATGGGATGATATATTTGCTGCTGCCTACCTGGAACAGGTCTCTCTTGTAAATGAGACCCTGGGTCTCAATGAGATTTTACCTGTATAAATAAAGGTTGATAAAAAAATAAAATAAATAAATATAGGAAACACTCAATCAGTTGATCGCGGTGAATCAGGATATCAGGATAATCATAAAGATCATCACATTAGTAAATAGAAAAAAGCACTACAATGATCGAGAATTGAAGAATAAAGCCTCGTCAATGAGAGAATGACCCTACTTCTCACTCGATTTATTACCTCAGTAAACATTGTGAGTATGAGTTTATGGCCTCACCACTCATTTTCAATGGAACATCTAATAATTGAGGGCCCCATTTAGAGTAAAATAGACGACAAAGCAAGGTATGCTTGAGAGCGTGGCTATCTTGTGAATGACAGGTACCTACCACAATGTCTTCAACCTTAACCCTTTCAGTGTGTTTTCAGTTCATGAAAATTGATTGGAATTTGTTTTGGTTGCCCAAAAATGTCTTATTTAGAGGTTGGTTGCTCCACCCTCTCGTGTCATTTCTGCTTACAAAAAGCCAAGATGGCAGACAGATGGTGAGAGCCAAAATGCCTGACTCGAGGCTTCAAACCAGCAGTCCACAACCCAACGAATGTCCCCTTAAATACAATCTATGGGAGACACGTTATATGTCTGCATGTCTCAGGAGGACGTGCACATTAAAACCATCCAGACAGTTTGATATGATTCTTGCACAGATATTTTGGCTTGTTTGCATTCCACTGAGCCTTCTTGACATGACCAATATATTCACAATCTCTCACACACACACACACACACACACACACACACACAGAAATAAATGCAGAATGGAATAACACTGGAACATTGGTACCGACTCCAAGCGTCTCCCATGAGGAGCGCTCGTCAACAGTGCACGGTGCCATATTCCATGTAAATTACTCACACGTGCACACAACATGGCCACACATACACAAGCCTTTTCCACATGGCAGACTGGTAAAGGTTACTTTGCATTCACTCTCATAATTCCATATATGTTGTTGGCTGCATGTCTAAACCCTCGTCTCTCTGCAGTGTTGACAACTTGTGCGTTTTCATATTTCAGCCGTGCCGTAGTCCCCCGTGGAAAAATATTTACAGTTTGAACTGATGAGCCAGTCAAAATATGCCTGTGCATATTTTCTGTGGGTGGATCGTGTCAAAAGTACATAGGCGTGTTTGCTGTTGGAGCCCGAGAATGTGTCACATGTAATATGGACCAAGCAAAATGTGTTTAACAAGTTGTTGAGAATTAATTTAGACTCATTGAAAGATGCTGTAGAGATTAACAGATCGTATACGTCCATCCATACTGTATCTATCCTTATGAATTATATTATTAGATTTTTGTAAACAATATATTATTTAGATAATTAGTTGGTTCCATTTCCTTTAATGTGAAAAAACATTTTATTGTCAATTGAATTTTCACCGTATGCTTTGCATTTTCAACTGTTTTCAACAGAATAAAGATGCTGAAGAGAATCTGCAGTATAGACAGGCCAACAGAGCTGAAGGAATATGGTATATTGCAGAATAAATCACATGTATTATTAACATGCCAGTATTGTCCATGTGTTTTAAAGTGGTTTTTCCATGTGATTTCTTTATAAGACCCAACGCAATCTACAATCCAATGATGTCGTCTTGGGAGGATATGATCTCTGAGGCACAATTGTTTCTTTAGGCTAGTGGATGACCCCGGGCATTGATCTAATATTAATACAACTTTATGATTATGTTTTATTGGAAAGGTTCCAGATGCATAATTCAGGGCCATGGGATCAGCTTGAAACCACTCAGAATGTAAATACTTGATCAGGCAACTCCAATCTACTTACTGCACTTAGTATTGCATATGGAAACTGTGTGTTTATCTACATGGTTCACTCGTGTTTGCTTCGTGACTTTTAATGTCTTGAATATTTTGTTTTTAGTTATTCATTTATATTTAATTTTTTTTACGCTTACCAGCCACTTTGTTGATTCAAGCAAAGTATAGATTCAACAAAGTGCTGGAAAACTTCCTCAGAGATGATGGACTACATTGACATGATGGTATCATGCAGTAGATTTGGGGCTACTATTTGGCTACACATCCTTAACGTGAATCTCCCATTCCACCACATTCCAAAAGCTCTCTATTGGATAGAGATCTGGTGAGTGTGGAGGCCATTTGAGTAAAATAAACTCATTGTCATGACCAAGAGGCCAGTTTGAGATGATTTGAGCCTTCTGACAGTGCATTATCCTGCTGGAAGTAGCCATCACAAGATGGGTCCGCTGTGGTCATGAAGGGTTCAGTTCAACTGACATAGCTGAAAAATACCGTTGTGTGTAAATTGCAACAAAATCCAGAACAAAAAGAAATCACAAAATAAACTAAGCCAGCAGCACAGCAACAGTGTTTCTAACAGACATGGCTCTCCCGCGGTGCTGCATTGGACCTGTTGTTTAACACATTACCTCGAGAAAATGGCCTTTTTTTAAATCAAATTTACTGCCCAGGGTTTGCCAGAATATCTCATTTCGCTATAAAAAAAAAAAAAGCAGCTTGCACAGGTAAACTGACATTTTAGACACAGACCATATTACTGCACAGTTTTTTTGTCAAACATTATGATCAAATACTGGCAGATACAGACATACAAATTTACAAATTCACGCAAACACTGCTCTGTCTCACAATCACTCATCATCAGGGCGCCACAAAATAAATAGAGGGTCCTATCTCCTCTCTCTCTCTCTCTGGTCTAACAGATATCCCCATCACCACTGCAGGGAAATTGTCTATGGATATACACGCACATCCTTGATACATGATTATTAAACAACAAACAGCCGGTTGAGAGGTGGTGGGAATTATTTTGTGAGCAATAGAGAGAGAGAGAGAGAGAGAGAGAGAGAGAGAGAGAGAGAGAGAGAGAGAGAGAGAGAGAGAGAGAGCTGGAGAGGGGAGCAGAGAGAGAGAGAAAGGAAGAAATGGAGAAGAGAACGAGATGACTACGAGGTTCGACTGGCAAATGATTATTGTGGGAATCATGCAGTAAATGACAGAAAGAGAGCGCAATATTTACCAAATGGTTGCATGACAGATATACTGAATTATAGAACAAATGGCCGAGACATGCACAGCGAAGGAGCTGGGTGATGGGATAAAGACACGGAGAGGGAGGACAAGATGAGCAATTTATCAAATGGTCAATGGGACACACGACAGATATTGTTGCTGCCTTGTCAAAATCGAGGGGAGGAGAGGAGAGGAGGAAACAAGCGAGGAGAGAGGGGAGGAGGTGTGAGAAGGGGAGCCGAGATGGTAATTGGGCCATCATGACTGTCACTGAAAGCAAATAACCATCACCATAATCACACCACACACTTAGAGAGGAGGTGTGTGTGTGTGTGTGCATAGTGAGCTTCCTGAGTGTGCAGCATGAAGCCTTTTATTCGCTACCAGTTTAGCAATTACAGTTTATGCTACATCATGCCCTCGCGTTATTGTGTGCGTTTATGTTCCTAGCTGAGCATCAATTCTCATTGTTTCCTATTTTACTGCTAATAATGTCTGGAGTGAGGTGAATCAACCAAGAGAAACTAGTGCTCAGGAATAGAAACAAATAAAGGAAGGTTTGGGTAGTCAATGTACTGTACAACATATAAAGTAATAAAATTACTTTGCTATTAAGTAAATATGTGAGTTAATTAGTGCTCAATGATGTTAGCGTTGTGATAATATCATGGCATTCACATATCAGTTTTATTTTCCAATCACAGGAGACAGGATTTTAATGATTTAACTCAGCAAGTTTGAAAAAAAGAAAAATAAAAAGACCCCTGGCAGGAGCTCCATGAGTGACTGCATTCTTTTATTCATGTTGATACAGGAATTTGATTAGGTAGAAGCCAAGTTTGGTCTAGCTGTGGGCGGTTATCATCTCAAGGTCCGCTGCACTCAATCCGAACCCCACACCTCCTTCCTTCTGAGGTATTGATGAGCGGATTTTGTTATATGCCATGAGGTGTCCCAGTAATAAACATGACAAAAATTAAGAGAAAACTTTGTTGAAATTCACAGGAGCAACAGATACTTGCAGCCATTGCCAACTCTGACACACTCTTTCATTGGAAACACACATAAGAACCTCCATTTTAACTACTGTATGTCATAAATATCCAAGTTTAAAGTAGGAACTCGACATAAATCAGGATCCCACAGACTGATCTGACTATCAAAGACACTTCATGTATCATCTCCAACCACATTGTGTACAAACTAACTTCACGGTTCAACCAGTGGAAATAGACTGGCTTGGCATTGTATTTTCAGAGGTTAATTTACAAAGTGAGCTGAGAGTTGTTTATGCACTGCCTTCTGACATTTTCTGCTTACACAATTTTGAAGAAGAGACATGGCAGTTATCGCTTACACACACGCATGCCACACATTCAGCCACAAAGCCTCGCTGTTACTAAGTGGAAGCCAGTTCCATAATTATGTTTCCTCCCCGTCTGTCTGATTACCAAAATAACAATTTTAAGATGGAAGCGGCATGCAAATATTGCAGCGTGTGTATCTGAGTATTTCTGCATTTGTATTTCTGCGTGCGAGAGAGAGATAATCAGATGCCAACTGAGCTGTGAAAGTGATTGCCGTGGAGCACAGCATAAGAGAGGGAACAATCAAAGACATACAGTACTTATCGCACTCACTCATACATACACAACACACAGTAGGATGCGACTAATACAGGAGTTTTGGATCCAAGATTGCAATTTGGGAAGTAATTATGATTTGCTACTCTTTTGGCACTCACATGATAATCAGTCGTACGAACATCAGACACAAACGATGCCAACAAAATGACTGCAGCAGCAGGAGAAGAAGATCATGAATCATCATCATTAGGTCTGCACTTCAGGTGAGATGTTTTAGTGGTGTGTACTTTGATTTTGTGTCCAAAGGTGGCGGCATCTCTCACTGCACTATTTGCTCTTGAATATTTTTCCCATTTTCCCCCACTTCGACACTTCCAACCCCTCTGTGCACAGATATGCTGCTTGCGACTTGAGTTGCAAGCTTGTGGCCAATCTCATATCGCTGCCATGTGGCTAATTGTGGCACACATTTAGCCACACAAACCAGTGTGGTTTTTATATGTTCTAATTAAATCATGACCATGCACACTGTCTGCCATTTACCATTTGGTCTTGTTCACCATAAAAGTGTCTTCCTCGTCTTATAATTTCTGTTTTCCCCCCTTTCTTCTACCACGTTTCTTCCCTTCCGTTGCTTCTAATCTCTTCTCCGATTGTGACCTCGCGTTTCCTACCTTTGACATGTGGAGATCCGACTTGACCCATGCATAATTGCACATCTGGTGGTGCTGAATGCATCTGAGTCACTTTGTGCCACCATGTGTGTGTGTGTGTGTGTGTGTGTGTGTGTGTGTGTGTGTGTGTGTGTGTGTGTGTGTGTGTGTGTGTGTGTGTGTGTGTCCAGGGAGCTGCAAGGTCATAGGTACCACCCTTAGCACCTCTGGTCTGTTCTTTCTTCCTCTGCTCGTTAAACACTGGTTTAGAGGTCCTCAATTTAGAGGAGATAACGAGCACAGGTCAATTAAGAGGGGCGATAACAAGGCAAAGTGTGATCGTAGGACAACACCTGGGGCCTGCTTTACACATTAATGAGACATTGCAGAGAGGGAGAGAGAGGGGAGACGACAATTTAGTTAAAGATTCAAACCTTCCATCCATGAGAAGAAGTTTTCACCATGTGTTTGGTATTGACTGGTTGTGCAGCACAGAAGAACTCAGAGCTCAAAGGTGGGTTTATTAACTGCTACAGGAAAAGCCCCACCAGCAAGCAGCAGCGAACGATCACAGAAGTTACAGCACAGCGTTGAGGTGAGCAGTGCAGCAGCAAGCACGTCAGATTGAACAGTTCATCAGAGCATGAAGGCTTTAACGTGCTGCCCAACTGGAAAGACAATGTTGTCTCTACGACTATGTTGCGTCGAGTAGAGAATGTCACATGAATGTAACGCAGCACTTGAGTTGTCTGACTAATCTTGTCTGTTTGCTTTGTTCCATTTTGCAGTGGCACTGGCTATGGTGATGTATAAACAATAACGTTGTTGCCATACCTGGATGACGGAGGTGGAGCGGCTACAATGTTAGCATCCGTACTCGTTTCAGAAAACAAGCATTTTAAAAGTTTATTTCAGTTAGACGTTTACAAATGTTCATTATTATGTAGTTATTTCGGCATTCTTTTTATCCATTTATTACAGTTATATCACTGAAGTAAACCAGGCGACGAATAGCTTGACACAGTGAATACAGCTCGCTGGAATTCACAGAGCGTCCCTGGATGTTGTTAAGAACCCAGACAGGACGGTGTTTGGTTTTCTGACGAATGTGGAACTTCCACAACATTTACAAGGCACAAGAGAGGTTATTCCGGCCATGGTTGATGAAATATAAGACAAAAATGTCAGCTTGGTTTAAGTTACTATACATTAGAGTGAAGTTTCATCATTTTTGAAAAGGGAAAGACAGAAAGCTGAAGGCAAATTTATTGATGAATAGATCCGAAGAGGTGTTGCATTTCAACGCGCTACAGAATACACTTCTTTGTCTCTGATTCAATATCTTGCACGGATACAATTCCCTTATGATGAACAATCCCACAGCAGAAACAACTAAAGAAAGCAGCAGCTCTGTTGAGGTATGCAACCCTGATCATCTGAGCACATGGATTGCTCCCAAGCTGTCCTCATACTGACATCTGTGTCGATCTTTATCTTTTTGCTTTACTGAGCTGTCTGGCACCTATTTCATGCTGGCCTCTCACAGTCGTGGACTTCCTCCGTGTGTAAAATCGTATTTTCCCCCATCTCAAACATCCATGAAAATTGCCACATTTGATGACAACGATCCAATGTAACAGACTCTGCTGAGGAGTCTAAGCGTCAAGTGGCTTTTTCACAGAAACATATCAGTCAAACACACAACACTGAGCACACGATACTCTCCTCAGCTGTCAGGACTTAGATCAGATTTACTCTGATCGCCACATCAAGTCTTCAAATCCCTGCCACTTTTAAGCAATAAAGCTCAATATCAAGACACTGCATGACCAATCAGCACTGCATCTGTTGAGTGGCTATTAGAGCTGCACCTCCGCTGTGTGCCAAGTTTGGAGAGAAACTGGCAGGATGATTATGTCTAAACTGGTAGTGAGCTCTCCAATGCCCCCATATTGTTATTCTGGCCTAAAATGGAGCGTTGGCATACTAACAGTCATGGAGGTAGCCGTTCCAGCAACATCATCTAATAGACACAGTACAGTAATTGTACCGTCTTTTATTCCTACTGAAACAGTGGGAGGTGTTTTTAATTGTGTTTTGAGCACGGTTTGGTTCACTAAACCTACAATGAGGACACACTGAATTTTGTAACATATTGAAATTTAGTGGGGATGTCTGCTTCCTGAGGATTATCTGTGATGCATAATGCTGATGCTGTACAGTCACCTGCAGAATGAAAATGTGTATCTTCAGGGAACACTATACAGTAATGATGATTTAAAGTGCAAAGCTTCAAACGGTGAATCAGGGTTATAAAAATGACCTTGAGTTGTCTCATCAGAAGGTTGGTCTGTTGTGAAGTAATAATGAGCCTTATTTTGCAATTGTAGCTGACCCTTTGCTAAGCCCCGCCCCTCAAATCACCACCAGGTGATCTGAATGCATAATAATCTGACATCTTGGATATATCCTTCAAACACATATTGCCATAATATGATTTTATGTGAAACATTGTAACACAAAAAACCCAAATGACTGTGTACAGAATGAAATAATTTCTTTAGGAGTCAGAGCAGCCACAGCCAACTTGACTGCAGCCCTGACCCTCTAACTGCCTAACCAGGAAAAACACCACACATCTCTGCCACCAAAATCACCAGCCTAACAGCTCAATGACATAAACACACACTCCCCAGAACAACCCTCATTACAGCTACTCACATCAACCAAAAAACTTGTCCATGGCTGTGTCCGAAATCACTCCCTACTCCCTATATAGTGCACTATATAGGGAGTTCGCCATTTTGTAGGGGTGTCCGAATGTGTAGTGAGCATTGCTATTCCCTATATAGTCCACTCAAAGTTTCCCACAATGCATCGTGAAAAGTAGTGTACAGCCGATGGTCACTAGCCGAGCAAATTTTACCATCATGCATTGCGCTGAAAGACAAATCGCGAAGGGACGAGAGGAGAGAGAGCAGGAAAAAGCGGAAGAAATATGAATAATCGTACAATAATAAATGTTAATATTTAAAATATATGTATTGCAGAGCAGACGACACAAACGGCCAAAGTGTGATGTTTTCCTTTATTTACTTAAAAAAAACGCGATATATATTAATTATTTATATGAGACGTTGTGCGAGCGGCGGCCGGCCGGCCGGTAACAGGCGGCAGGGGCCGGCGACAGTTGGCTGGTGGCCGGCGGCGGTGGTGGCCGGCGATAGGCCGCGATGGGCGGCGACAGTTGGTGGTGGCCGTGGCGGCCGGCCGGCTGGCGATAAGTTGCAGTGGCCGGCGACAGGCGGCGGTGGCCGGCCGGCCGACGAGAGGCGGCGGCGGGGTCTTCGTCCGTCAAAAACCGTCACTCAAACCAAAGCGCCGTATGACAGTCTGGAAACTATAAAGATGCGGGGATGAGGGACAGATTGTGGCGAGCGATCGCCGAGGAGTTTGGGATCGGGGATGGACTGCAGCCTGTTCAGGTCCGGTGGATCGCGGAGATGTGGGGTGGTGCTGCAACCTGGTCCTGAAGTCCACCTGGACCCGATCGGGATCGTTGTAAATAAAAATAACAGTGAGGACGATGTAGTGATCGTCTCATTTTTGAAAATTATTTTTTTCTCAAGAAATGAGACGGCCACAGAATCCCCCTCCTGCTGGAGGACTCGTTCTTTTGGTTTTGTAAATTTCCGCAACGAATATGTATTAAAAACATAATTATCCTGGTAATTTCTCTGCGTGAGACTTAAAAGCCGTTGGCGGAATCTGACACGTATTAATTATGCGTCAGGACAACGTCATCAACGGCGCCGAAAGAAATCCCCCGAGTAGTGTCCGAAAGTGTTTTTTAATTTTGCCTTTGAGTCCACTATATAGTGCCCTCCATATAACTACCCTATATAGGGAGTAGGGAGTAGGGAGTAGGGAATGATTTCGGACACAGCCCATGTCTCCAAACAACCAGAATGCACAACCTAATCACCAAACAAGGTGCGCCGCGCCGGACTACAAGGGTCAGTATCCTAGAAAGGGTTTTATTAAAACTCTGAGTTTGTTAACCTTGAGAATAGGGATACTCTGTTCCAGAAATAGAGTGAACTTAAGCTTTAGGTCAGTTACCATGGTAACTAACTCTGTGAAACAAACCTCTTTTATCTTTAACAAACCCCGAGTTTCTCCCTATCCATCTCAACCCAATCGATATGGAAGCACAATTGATTGGAGTAGCCTTACGTCGAGAGAGGATGTTGAGACTCCGTATAGATGTCATTCCCTGATGATTACTTAGTAGAATGTTACAGTTTTTCCTCACATATCTGAACATTATCTGGCCTTACATTTCCAACATTTCATATAGCAGACTTAATCGCCGACCACAGCTAATTCTTTGCATTGCCCTGAGATATTTTGGGAACAGGATTTTTATTAAACATAAATGTGTGTTCTGTTAGGGGTTAAAATGTTGAAATAGCCACCGATATTAACTTGGAAATATAATTAAAATCATATGCCTTAGGCTACTTGTTTGCACTATATTCTTATACTTAATGTTCAGCTGCAGCCACGTTCTTATTGTGCCTGTGGGATTGCACCTAAATCAAAAAGTAGTTTATTACAGTTATTACGTTCAGCGTGCACAACAGAAATTGAGCCCCAGTCACCTGCATATTAGGCAGCATTTCTAATCATTAAAGCGCTGTACTATGCCGTTTGTTAAACCTGTTTTTTGGAATACACCTCAGGGGAATTAAGTTAGGACAAGCCCCCCTTTGTACCCACTCAAAGGCTGCAAAACAATTGGGAGACCAGACAAGTTGAAAGTAATATATTAGGCACATTTTTTCCTCCAAATTACCCAAAATGAACTAAACAATTGTGGAAGGTAACATAAACATAACAGATCTGTGTGGACATAAATGTCCTCATTGAGTTCCAATGCTCAGGTTTGTTAAATTGTCTGGTTCATAATGTGCAGCCACCACACCTCTAACCGTCCTCGGAAGCACTTTGCTGTTATCAGTTTCATATTTAAACATTCATACAGGGTTTATGAGACCAGCTTGAGATAGTCAGCTAATACATCAGAAAAAAGGGGAATTTCAGACCTCATTATCTCTGCTATTTCAAAAAGGCCATTTCACCGGTCCTCTCATGCCCACTGAGCTGTTCAGATATCACCAATCCCTGAAATAATTAATATTCAGATTCAAGTCTTTTTAATTGCTAACAGCTGCATTTCCACTGTTCAGATTTCTAAGCCACAGCCAAAACATCAGGGTGTGGTTGCTGGGGCCTTCTGGAGTCATTTATTTCTGGCTTTTTACACTTCTCACATGATTGCATGTGTAATTACCTTGAAACCAGACTGAACATTTCACGAGCATTCTGCTAAGGAAAGACAGAGCACTCGTCTGCAGATCTGCCACGGAAAGGGAAGCCACAGACACACTACCCCTGTGTGTGAAAGTGTGCTTGTACATGTATTAAGGGACAGCTTTCTGCACTAAACATTACAAATATCCATTTGTGGTTGGCAGTATGTCACAGAGGGAAATCGTGATGACATCTATAAGAAAGTGAGAAGAAGAGAGAGTGACTATGTGTGTGTGTGTGTGTGTGTGTGTGTGTGTGTGTGTGTGTGTTGTGTGTGTGTGTGTGTGTCCTTATGTGTTATTGCTCCCTGAGATACTTGATTTTTAATGAAGACAGGGGAAAGTGGAAAGAAATGGCCATCTGGGCTCAGAGGTTGTTTTCTCTGTGCATTCCTAAGTTCTGTGTGTGAAATGTGTGAAATGTGTAAGTGGTGTTTGATAGCATGCTCAAGTGTGTGTGTGTGTGTGTGTGTGTGTGTGTGTGTGTACCTGTAATTATGTCCTACAGTCATGGGGGCTTAGGTAGCTAAATACTCAAGCCCAGCATGAGATAAGTGATTTTGGATCGTTACTGTGACAGATTTTAATATAGGCTGTAATGTCACGTTTGAGGCAAGGTCACCAAGAAATATGCAAGACACAGTACTTCAGGTATTCTCCAAAACGCCAGCAATATTGTCATGGGATGTCTGCAACAAAATTATCTTATTGCAGCAGCTGCAGCCCGTGGGAACCTATGCTGCTGGTGCCTCGCAAGTCGATACTTCCAATGTAGGTGCAGTCTGGTTGTAAAGGGCTTTCGATGGATTTTTTTTTAGCAACTATAGACCACGGATGCAGCTAATCCAGTTAAAATGGCAATAGATTCACCAACTGAGCCAATCAAATAGTTTTGTTTAACTTAACTAATTTTATGCAATTTGTTTTCTATACAAGGTCAATGTGTCTGCATGTTAAACATTCCCTACTGTTAAAATTGACAGTTGATATTGTTAAGATGATATGTAGCACGTTGTAGGGGTTGGCTAAATCATTTAGACATTATGATTGCTGGGAGGACATTTTGGTGACTGGACCTCTTGGAATTTTAACGGAATACCCCAATATAGATGTAAGCAGGTTAAATAATCATGTGTTTTATTAAAAAACTCATCAAATTCAGTGTGCATAAAGAAGTGTACTTTCTGTGCATAAAGAATTTTAAGGGGTGACGGATGAAAAAAAAACATGCAAAAAAATCTGACTCAGTTTGCAAAGGCCTTAAGTCTGTTGAGCTGTTTTTTCACAGGTTCAGCTTTGGAGGAATATAATAATAATACAATGATCTGGCCTACTGTGTCTGTTGTCAGCTAGTAAACAGTGTATCCAGTGAAGCAGACCCTCGACCCCACACACTGCTAAAAAAAAAAAAAAGTGGTTTTATGACAACCTGGGTTACCAAAGTTTTAAAATAAAATGAGCACAAAGTCATGAAATAAAAACAGTAGTCAACAGAAGGTGCAATACAACGTTTGTACAATATACACAGTCAACCAATCATTGAAAGCCAGCCGGCTACTTGATTTTAGATCATTTTAAATAAGTTCCAATTGTGGTACATTTTACTTCCAGTAGCCTACGCTTCAAAACAATGTGAGCATGGTAGAGAAATGTGTCTGTCTGTCAGTATCAGCATAGTAATAGTTAGTAACATGAGTGTGTGTGCTTGGCTGAGAGTTTGTCTTCAGTGTTTGACAAATATTAGCAAAATAACTGATGACAAAACACATTCATTACATTGATTGCCCATTATATGGGCTACTTTGGAAAACACCGATGGCAGCAACTTGATGATTGCTCAGTAAGCAGTAAAAAGTCCACTGAAAGCGCTGCATTTTACATCGAGCCACATGGACGTCTCAGCAGTCTATGTCTTTAACATTCTTGTACGAGAAAATTAAAATTGACTTCATAGTTTTTATTCATGTCAGGTCAGAAGCCTCTGAATACACTATTAGGAGAACGGCCCACTTTGTTCACTCTTAAATTATATCCTACAGCTCCTCAAAGGTCTGGCATCTTATCCACTCAGCAGGACAAGCAGCATGCTGAAGCTTGTCCTTGAACAACGGGAGGTGAAGCCAACTTGGGGGCGTGATGACGCCTTGTTCAGGCTTCACTGTGAGGACCGATTAACAACAAGCTTCCTCACTTGTAACTGGTACAGCCTTCTGTTCGGTTTTCTTCATTAGTCAGTAAATTATTTATATCTCACTAGTAGGTATCCGTGATGGCCTTGAGTTGAAACTTAAAAAGATCTCACTTTGTTTCGTGTTGTTTCTTTTTCATGGAAGACATATTTGCTTTAGTTTTTTTATTATTATTGTTTTTTGTGTGTAATGTCACTTTATTTAATTACATACCACATAAGACTGATTGTAGTTTTCTTCCATTTTCTAATTCTTCAAGTTTGACCTGCCAAGTCCATTTTTTTCTGATATTCTTTTTCATTCGAAGAAATATAATTGACAGCAAGGCTGCAGCCTAACATTACAGAAAAACAAGGAAAAAACAATTACTTTATTATTGTCAACTGTAATGGTCATTTGCATACTATAAAAACATGTTTTTAGTCTTGCTATCATACATTACTTGGTAGAGTCTCCTGAATAGCTTCAGATGCTTCTTACTGACGAAGTGGACAACCTATGCTCGATCAACAAATATGATAATGACTGTTCTAATCCTGTGCAGAATAAAAGCAAACATACCTGAGAAGTGGATTGCCTCATCAGGCTGCAGTCACAGTGGGCTCTTGTTATTCCCTTTACCAGCATTTCAATTCTGCCTGAAAGACCTTTAAGGTCGTGTCTTCAAGTAAACAATATTGTTAGGTCAGCACCTCGAACCAAGGTGTGAACTCTGGTTGGTGACCACAAATCTCAGCAAGGCTCTGGAATTGGTACCTCTCCTGTGTAGATGACAATTTCAAAGGCCAGCTTGTGCTATTTGGCAATTAATTTAAACCTGAAATAGAAATACAATGACTTTCTCCCCTGTGAACATTTTCTCTGTGGGTTACACAAGCAGTGTTCCCTCACATGGAGCAATATTTCCTGTTTAATATCATCCATTGAGTTGAGTTCTGTTTGCAGGCCCTGGATTGTTGACTTTAAACAATCTGAGGCTGCGTTTTATTTAACTGGGTCAAATACAGCTCTGTGCCCTATGATACAACAGGTCAGGGTAATGGTGGGGTGCTGTATGCTCTGTCACGGAAGCTTGGAAGTCTAGATCAATCCTAAACTTCTGCTCATGGGCAACAAGCAGTTCATTTTAACATTTTCAATCACTCATTAAGCCATGCATTTCTATCTAAGTCATAGTGAGCTGAGAGACGTGGTGGCCTTTCCACTCGGTCACCACATCATGGAACACAAACTTCAGACTGTGGATTGGTAAACAACAACATGACAGTTGACAGTGTTGAACAACTGTAAACAGTCTTCTTTTTAAGCAAAACCTAATATATCAGTGGAATGAATCCAGTTATTCAGTCGGGCAACTGAAACATAAATGTGACGTTTATTAGGGATCGGCTGAGGTAAAATTACTGTTTTTGTCAGTAAAGTGTGGTAGCTTTGAGGAGAGCAGATTCATTTTATGTTTTGGATGTCCATCAAATTTTAATTGTCCAAACCCCTGTTGATTTTAATCTACTTTCTAATAGGCCTTTTAGGGAAAGCAAGTTATCGGGCTATCGGGCAAGAAAAACATCTCAGCTATTTGCTCAAAGCTTAATGTCAAGCCCTGTATGCAGAGCATTCCACGTCAATTGTCCCCTGAAGAAAAACTAGCCACGACCAATAACAAATACAGTAATGGCATTCTCCATGTCCCAAGCTTCCACCACCACAGTCTAAAGGGGCCATGAATGTGAGTTTTATCTGTGCCCCTTTCTGATGTGACTGGGCACTCAGTTTCAATGGCACCAACCAAAATATTTGTTGAAGGGCAACATGCCATAGCAGCGGTCGATACTGCCAACTCAGAAAGCTGGAACCTTCACAACAATGCAGCAGGCCATGAACCAACGTCAATGTTCAGGACAAGGGCAGTGGCACCTTGATGGAGCCTCCTCCGTTCTTTAAAGTATTTAAAAAGAAAACGCAGAAGAAGTATGGAGGGGGCAGAGTGGGTGACCTGAATGTGTCTGTTGAATTTGACTCTGTTTCACACCAATTGGATGTGAGAAAACTTAACAAGCTACGTATTCTCAGCCTATGTTTGTATCCGAGTTTGACTGCTGGTCAAAATGTCACCTTCACTGGCATGTCATATGGTCTGCATGCAGCCAATACATCATAAGACTATCTTTTTATCTGGACATGCATATACAATATCTGTGGTGTGTGAGTACCATCTAGGGTTAAATGGAAGGCTATATAGCCATAGGCTTTCCCTTGATAATTACTAGGGTTAGACCAGGACAATTAACCCCACATTTCTTCAGTCAGCAGACATTAAAGCAGGGCTACTGCCAGAGGTCAATGTATGAATTGGAAACTCAACGAGGGTGCAGCTGAAAGAAAGCATGCATATTTTAATGACAATTAACAATAAATGCTAAATTATCAGGAAGTCCAGTACTACCAGACAAGACTGTATTTAACCTGGAGCTCAGATTAACTCTGTACTGAGCCAGATCTGGAAATGCAATCAACTCAGTTCACAAAATGCTCTCATTAAAACTGTGCGTTAACCATGGGTTTCTCTTTGCTCTTGTTGTGGAGAGAAAGAGAAAGTTAAACACATTTAAATTAGGACAATGTAATACTATTAACAATCATACAATTAACCCATGCAACCAAACTTGCAAAGCATTTGCATCTAAAAGCTGTGCAAACCTTTTTTTAAATGCTGAGCGTGAGTGCACTATTTATGTACTGGGATTTATTTATTGTACTACGTATTCATTTCATATTCACTTCATTTAGGGTTAGTGCTTGCTCTTACAATGTAAAACAAATCACAAAGTAAGACTTGCGATGCCACACAATTTCATTCCAAAAGAGTAGTAGTAGGACAGCATTTGCTCCTGGAAATTTAACAGCTCTCTAAAACATGTTTTTTAGTGGAAGGGTTTTAGATAAGTCACATATTCCTGCAGTAACCCATAAAGTGGTTTCCTAGGGGTGGCGATACATCAAATATACTAGACGTATTGCTGCTTGTTCTATAGTGGGATATAACAAATCACTACATCGTGAACATCAAGTACAAACCGTCAAATAATTCCCACTCCTCTCACTCTCTGTATGACATGAGGTGTGTTTTTGTGTCTGAAGGATACAGCGTGTTGAGTAGGGAAAGTGTTAAAAAAAATACTTTGAAAAAGACTGACAGAATAGTCCACAATATTTTGCGGTTCCTGTATAGGCATTACGGTAAGAGGGTGTAAGAACCGACTTCAACATAAAAGCAACCTTCCAGTGAATGCAATAGGCAATTTCACATTCATTCAATAAGTCAGTCAGCTAGTCAATCAGGCCCAGGGCTATAATCTCTCCCCTGCCTTTCCTGTCTGTCTCTCTCACCATCAAATAAGACAGAAATGTTTTAATCATGTTTTTAAAAAACTAAATAATAAAGTCAAACATAATTATAAAGAATACATTTCCGGAGACAAATATGCATTCAAAATGTTCAAAAGGATTAGGCAGGCAGCCACTCTCAGTATGCATTGAGTGGAGTGCATCGTGGCATCTTGGACGGGTCACCAGCCAATCACAGGACCAACAGAGATTGACACAGATCGACTCACTTTCACACCAAAGGGCAGGTTGTGTGTCCAGTTTACTTGAATTGCATGCTTTGGGAAAATCAGAGCATTTCCTCAACACAGAGAGGACTAAAGGTCAATCGCTTCTTGTTGCAAGGCCCTGTCCTCACGCCTCCACATTTAGATTGTATGTTCATGTCGTAGTGGTCAATACATGTCACGAGTAGGGTTGTCAAAAAAAATTGATACTCGGATACTAATCGATAGTGGAAATGAGTATCGGATTAGATACTAATTTGCAAAAGTATCGATACCACGCAACTTCACCCAGCATCGCTGTAGACAATGTCATGCATGGGTGAAGTGCATCAGGTCTTGCCAGCTTTGTTTTGTAGTGCAATAGCTGCAGGTACAACAGCAGTTCTGTATCATTTTCTTCTTAACCTAAGGGGCCACGAACCAACGGCTGGAGAAAATGCTGGAATTCGCTGTATACGATGATATAAAGAGAGGCTTTAGGAGTTAAGAATACAAATATACACCAGCCTCTAGGTTAAGTACAGGCAGCCTTTTCTGAGTCACAGGACTCTCAATTACTGTATAATCCCCTGTGGGTGAGGTATTGCTGATGTGATCATTATGAATCATCTGCTGACAGTGTGCCGGTCAACTTGTGCATTAGCACCAATGACAGTCAAGTCACAGTGGGAAACGCATATTAGCCACATGCAACCAACGCTGTGGGAACCAAACACCTGGGCATTAGATGGATCAACTCTGCCATTCTTAGGGCTCCATTCTCCAGCAGCAAGAAAAATTGCTTTAGTGTTCTGTGTGGAACAAACCTAAATCCACTCCCAAATTAAGCAAAAGTACAAAGTCTGGAGGAGAGCTGCAGACTGGGCAGCAGCAGTGAAAGAGTCTGGAGAGGCCGTGGTGAACGGCATGCTGTACCGACACAGACTGTCCAGGAGCTCACTGATGCCCTCATCCAGTTCTGGGATGAGGACCCCATCGGCAGACTCATCAGGATGCCCAGGCGTTGTCCGGAGTGCATACTGGTCAAACACACTACTGAGTCACATTATGAGTTGGATCGGCATGCAATTTCAATGTTTTACTTTGACATTCTGTGGGATTTTGAATCCAGCTCTCAATAGGTTGATGATTTTGGTTTCCATTGACCACTGATTTAAGTGTTCCCATAATTTCTGGACCAGTGTATAAACACATGCACACATGGAGGAATATCAGTAGATGCTGGCTCTTGCCTAAAAGATCTTTATGACATTGGCCAGAGTAAAATTGATTTGTAAAGAAAACATATTTCAAATGACAGCTACTCACAAGTAACCCACTGCGTCTGTGTGCTATAACAACTTCTGTTTAATATTTTAACAAATAGCAATATCAATATCCCCTAAACAATGACCACCACCGTTACAAGCTACAGTACACAGGACAGAGACAACCTCTTGTATCAAATTCCATTTACTATCAGGGTTTCATTTCCTCATATCATCACAACTACACACCTGAATTTAAATCATTTATGAAATAATTAAACAAAGGCTGGGCCCTATATATTTTTTCCAATAACAAATATATAATCAACACTGAAGAACATCCAAAGCCTAAACATCATGTATGTATTATCGTTTTGTTTTTTTTACAGGGAAACCTGACACACGGCTACAATATAATTCACTTTGTATGATTATGTATCTAAAATAAACAAGCCATTCATCTACTTGCTGGTTTGTGAGTGATATTACCAGTCCACCAGTCTCCATGCCTATTTTACATTCCAAAGCCATCAGTTTTATTTTATCAGCTCCCTTTTTTCCAGGCTGCAGTGCTGACAGTTGAGGCAGCAACATGTGTACGAACTGACATGGCTGCTGACATCATGACATGCTGACAGAAACATAAAAAGATGTTTAGATGTGGTCTGGATGGGAATCAGCAATTCCTGCTTCAGGCTTCTTGCCCGTACATTTCCAAAAGGGATTGACTGGCGGCTTTTCCTTCACGTGTTATATTCAATATTTCCTCATCTAGAAAATGCACATTACAGAATTTATGAGGAGCCAAGTCAACAGACAAGCACAGGGACTTACAGTATTTTGTAGCAGAAGGGGAAGCCAGGCAAGCATGAAAAAGTTTTTGTTCCTTCCCCCCCCCCACAACGACCTATGATTTATTTAAAAAATTAATTTTACAATTTTCCGGAACTTTCCATTTCTCTCAAAAGCACAAAGCATAAATTAGCTTTTGTGTTTGAGTGTGTATGGATCCCTGTTAATGTGTGTGTGGCTTTTAATTTGCAAACTCAGCAGAAAGAAAAGAGAGGGGGGAAAACAAAAGGTAGAGATTGGCTTTCGGCAATGTGATCTGCAATTGTCCAGCTGCAGCGCTTTACATCTGTGAGCCGTTTTCAGCAGCATGCAGGGTCCAGATGTCCCACAAGAACAGAATTTGATTCAATTAAATTGTATTTATAGTGTCATATCTCAACAGAAGTCGTCTCAGGACACTTAACACATTGACACAAGGACTAGAATCGCTCAAGTCCCAACATCACCTAGGGGCAAGTATTACAGGCCAGTTAGCAGTCTGCATCGGTCATATATACTGTTATACTGCACACTGCCTGCCTTACTTTATTTTTTAAATTTACTACTACTTTATTTCATGAGTACAAGAAAGTGTTTTGCCACTGACTCAACACAACAACTAAAATTAATTTGATAACTGCTCTCCCTTAGATGAATGTCAGGGTTGACACATTTTTACAAAAACAGTAGGTATTTTTGGAATGTGATCCAAATTTCACCACCGTTGAAAGCACTTGTGAAAACATCTCATGAGGTTTGTGCAGGATTCAGGTGAGGTACTGAATGCCTCAGTGACGAGACCCCCGACAGCACAGTAGTCATTCCCATCACGCACAGCCTGTAATCAATGACAGAAGGTCACACGCATGCACATTCATGGCAGATTGATACACAACACATGCACATTCATGGCAGATTGATACACAACACATGCACACATGCACCGAGCCTGACTGTCACACAGGTTTACATTCTGATGCAAAATGGACACAAAACGCACACATGCACAATGACTCACACACAGTCTTGGATCAATGCATTAGGTCACAACCCCAGAGATGAACCATATGCAACAACAATATGCTCATCAATCACACAATCACAGAAAATGGCAGGGTCACTCGGGTTGTGTGTGTGTGTGTGTGTGTGTGTGTGTGTGTGTGTGTGTGTGTCTGTGCGCATCTCGTGTGTATTGCACGTCAGCTTATATAAAGGTTATGAATACATTTCCTAGACCAACCGTCTACATACAGGTTGGTTCCACTGAAATAAAGTGTAATTTTGCCGTCCCTTTGTGTGTGTGTGTGTGTGTGTGTGTGTGAGTGTGTGTGTGTCTGTGTGTGTGTGTGTGTGTGTGTCTGAACTTGGATCTATAGCCATTGATTGCAGGAAGCGGCAGTGTGTACGCATGCATCTCCCTGTGTGAGACACCTTATTTGCTCATATTTAAAAGGTTATGAAGAGGCGTCAGATATTGACTGTGTGCCTAAGTTAGTGTTGCATGCATCAGGGGCTTCTGTGTGCGAGTGTGTGTTTGTTTGTGTGTCTGTCCGTGTACGTGTCAATATGGACAATCTGCCCGCTAAACATCTGAGAGCTGTAAACTGTTATTTCATGCATAAAGATTAGAATTAACACTTTGGCACTTCGTTGTCATCTTGACCCCTGAAGCCAGCAGTAAATGACCTTTGTATTAAAAGGGACATTGGCCCTAAAAATGTGACACAAGCTCATTGTGAAAGGTCACTGGTGAAGAAAATGAGGAACTGTTGAGGGGCAAAATGTCATCTTATCAATCAAATGCATCACCATCTTTGCTTTACTGCCAGCTTTGTGTTGTTGAACGACTGAGGATGATTCTACACATGAGCACAAAGGATTGTTCCACCCTAAAGCTAGATAATATATACTTTTCTAATTTTCCTGGTGGCATTTACCATTTCTTCTGTATAACTGCTAAAAGTAGTGTCAATTAAGTATTTAAACCTAAGAGGATATTAGGTCTGGAATTTGCAATGCCATGAACAGTGTATATAAAAATGAGTATTAATGATTTCAAAATGTACATGGTTATTTAAGCATTTTATCATTTTAAATTGCAATTTTCTGGTGGCTAAAAAGTCACAGAATATTAAAAAATGCTCATTTGCATCTCTCTAAATTTCATGTTTTATCAAACATTTTAAATTTAATAAAAGTTAATGAACTCTTCAACTGTGTTCCTGCTGAGAAATCTGATGTGTGCATCTTATTAGGAACACATGGCTTTCCTGGACAGCTAAAGCCCAACTGAATCTCATTTGAGAGCTTTTTACTGAGCCTGAGCCCCAGGGAAACGCTCATTAACATATTGTAGTGGTTTTAACCACCATACTAATCATAGCTCTACATAGGAGCTTTTTGCCTGCTTCTTCTGTATCACCGTCTATCTGGCCTCATCTGGGTCGTGTGAAATGTTGGATGCAGGCGGTGTCAAACACATGAAAACACAGGATAATAAATATTGTCCATAGCCACATAAACCTGAGGCAGTTCTGACCCCCATAGTCTGAAGTGGACATTTACTTTGGTCTGTCCTGTTCTCACACACACACACACACACACAAGGCTCACCGATGACCCAACACTGGCATCAATGAGAGTTGCCAAGTGTCATCGCTAAGTGTGGACAAACAAATTGGGACTTAATATGCGGAAAACAATAAAGATTCAAGTCTTCACTGCCCCTCCTGGGCCCATTACAGGCGGCAGGGTAGCTCAGTTATTACAGAGCCATCACTCAAATAGGAGGACATGTTGTCAGCTCTGTGCTGTGACCTGAATGGATTCCAGGGACAGAGGGACCATATGCTGATCAATAAAGCATCACATTATTTTATAAAATAATAAGTTCCTGAGGATCATTATCTTCAACACTCCAAAATTTATGCCCAGGAGCCACCAACAAAAAAGCACAATTCAGGGTTTTTTTTTTTCCATGTCGCAGCCGAAACAACATACGTGTGTCATAACTAATACTTCCCAGTCCACACAGATCTGTTTTTACAAGCATCAGCACTATGTCAATCACTGTCTGGTTTGCTGTCTTCTACTACCACTCAGAATTTTTTTGCAGTGTCATTTGTGCTGCTGGAATGGTCAGTAGCGATTTGCTTCCCTCTTTCAAAGACGAGCAAGAAAAGTGTAGCAGAAATTCCCATGACCCTTCTCATCCAGCCAAAGACCTGCTTGAGACAAAACCCTTTAAAAGAACGTACTTGTTCTCCACTACTACCAAGAAAGCTTTTCTCTAAGAGCAGATTACCTCCTTAAAAGCTGCCTTAAAATGCCAACCTACCTTTTTTTTTTAGCTGAATCTGTCGTTCTATTAGTGGCTGCAACTTAATTGGAAAAGCAAGCTAATATTTACTTTTCTACGTAGTCTTTTTTTCTCACCGGGACAGGGCACTGTTTCTACCATTTAGGATTGCTGGATAAGAAGTTTCTAGTCCAAATCCAACTGTAAATGGTAGCATGGGTCGCTCCACTGATTATTGATTCTCTGTCTGCAGTATCCACACAACACAGATCATTTTAATCCGTTCTGGGACCGAAGACATTTGTTGTTTTGTGTGGGTAGAAGATACATCCAGGCATTTTGAGTTCAAGAGGTACAGCGCTAACAACGTGGACTCTCTCCTGCCCACTCCCTGACCTGCTGGCTGGTCCATCAGTCAGCGATGCCTACAAGGTCACAGCCCTTTTAATGATTCCACTGCTTGTGTTACAAGTTTTTATACTAGACTGAATCCACTATACAACACAAAACACATTTCATATTGTTTTACTTACTTGAATATGGAGCAGCTTTTCAAACACTGCTGCATATGTCATGAAAGGCGCTTTATAAATAAAGTAAGTATTATTATTACCACAATAAGTAGATTTACCTAGGTTAGGCACTTGGTGACACATCAAGTACATTTTCCTGCTAATACTTCTGCACTCCTACTTTTATAAAATGTTGAATGCAGTGCATGCAATAACGTATTTTGACATCGCGTTTTTCAACCAACATTAAAGATTCATTGCTGCAGAATATGCCAGAGAAACATTGGTGCCATTGTGTATTCAGAGTGTGTGTTTTTTGCCACCCAGTACTGCTGTGTGAGCAATAATTTAAACAGCTAGATCGGGCTCAGGCTAAATTGTCCCTTGGCCACACAAGCGTATGCACACAAGGAATATAACATATTCTGTAATCATATTTATTTAAATGCCATTTGGTTGAGAAGTGTCACAATCTACTTTGCACGCAGGGCAACACAGAAACCAAGCAGCAAGGGTTTGTGAGAGCTCACAGTCATTTAGCAATTGTAAACAATGGTGCAATCTCTATGCAGACAGGTGATGCAGTACCCAACTACACAGCAACATACAGCACTGATGCAATAACAGCAGCAGCAGGAGGAGCAGCAGAGCAATTGTATGTGCGTGAGACCGAGTATAATAGTGCGGTATTGTGGGAAAGACGGGATAAGAGCCCATGCAGCTTCCTGGGTTGTGTTGTGGTTACAGGGAGAAAATTGCAGAGCATACGGCAAATAATAATGACAATGAAAGTTATTCAGTGGAACAGACCAGCAGGGACTGTCTCAGTGTGCCAAGATGAAGCAGGAAATGAGAATCATGCCAGCAGCAAGGAGCATTTGGAGAGAGGACAAGAAAGGCGGAGCCTATCCCTCTATTTATCTGCCATCCTTTTCTTTACACTGTTCAGTATTATCTGTATCCGTCTTTCCATCTTCCTCTTCTCACCCTCCATCTCTTACTGGTAATGTATACCTCTGGCATTGCTTCACTCATAATCAAATATGTGCTTAAAACTTCCCTAGAAAAATATACATATTTATTAGAAACGGGAGAATATAAGATCGAGTCACGCATCTGGATAAAAACGCTCACAATAATCGAGTGACTTGAAAAAGCTGGCTAGCTCATAATCATGGTAAAGTGAAAAATGCAGGATTCAAAAATACTATTTTATCCTTTATTCATGCAGAGAGAACTTATGATTCATGATCATCTTATTTAAGATTATTTTGTTATTTTTCTCTAAAACTAAAGAGTTGTGTTTTATCTGTGATGAATAAATCTAAAACTATTTATTTATGTAAGATGACACCTTAGAGTCCACTACCACAGGCAGTCACGCTCACACACACACACACACACACACACACACACACACACACACACACACACACACACACACACACACACACACACACACACACCACAATCACACAATCACACAATCACACAATCACAGTTTGACTTAGCTGCAGGTGGGACTAATTGTCTCAGCGTGGGGACACTTCTCCTCTTGTTCATCCTCTCCTCTCTACAGCTCCTGTCCTTTCCTCTCCTCCTCTTCACGCTTCACCCATCATGAACTCTTCCTGTCCTTGTTTCCCCTATCCTCCTCCCTCAAATATTGTTCACTATGCTTCTTTTCATCCTATTTGTTAGACCATCTACAACTCGGATAAGGATGGTCCATGGCGGACTGCAGACTCAATGACTTTCATTTTTAAAGAGAGATTACGGTTAAATTGGACACTGATGTGTCTGCAACACGGTAGGAGCCGAAATAATATTCAGTTTTAACCGTTCCTAATTTTAACCAGCCTGTGCAACAGATTGTCGAAGCAGATGTTGACAGTAACAGTGAGGACGTTATTATTTAAAGCTTTGGAAACTTTTTTAACTAATTTGGTGGATCGGCTGGTCAATGCTCGTGTATCTAATGCCAATTTTGCAAATCTTCAGCTGCCACAAAATGCCGCTCGCACAGTTTTAAAATGAACGATATGCTGACTGCAAGGTGCTTTGCAGTGACGTGTCAACTTTCTGATGAGCTTCAAATTGCCAATGATGTTTCATTTTACACATTGTTATCATTTATTGTATACAGAACTGCATCTATGGAGCAGTTTTCCAATCATTTCATTGCTTTTAAATGCTAACTTCAAGGTTAATGGTACGTTCACACCAAAACGCAAAGCAAACTATCACCTCACATTACCCGCATGTTTGCCTGCCTTCAGTTGTGTTTATTCATGTCCCCCATGCTAGACGTGCCAAGAGGAGGTGGGCTTACGTCCACGTAGACACCGACAATGTTCCATCAATCATGGATGAAATAGCCACTATTGCTGCTTGGTACATGTTGTGAAGTCCCAGATGAGCCGCGTATTCAAACTGTGTCCTTTCTAAGTTCATAACATCACCAATGTTACCATTTCAGATGGTCAAGGACCCCACATGTGTCCTTTGACTACTAGCTCACGCTGTCAGTAACTCAACCAATTACTGAACAGTCACAGTAGGAGATAAGGTCAGGTGACCTTGTACGTAGCCTGATCACTGCACTCACGGTACGTTTTGACATAATTCATCTTTTTGTGTGGTGATTAATATTGTTGGCCATTTATAGAGTGGCTGCTGCCAATGTTAATCCTGGTGTATCTCTCTAACATATTTATATATCGATGTTAAAATGTTTTTTTATACTTTGCAGTATTAGTAGAGGTAGAAGTGGTTCTATATTTGCGGTGAACTCGTGGTCTTACGGTTTATTTTTTAGGTTGTGGTTGTCAACATTAAGGCATTAGACATGCAACTGATTTAGCTTGAAGCCTTTATTCCCCCACTTTTCTCTTCAATTCCCTTGACATACTTCAAATTGGATATTCTGGTTGTGAAACTGCATGCATTACGCGCTCAATTATCAGGAAGTTAACGCCTTCCCTCGTTAACAAAAGAGGAAAAAGGAAACACACGGCCAGGTTCACAAGAAAGGCTGCAAGACCAGAAAAAAAACGAGGCCCTAGAATGATGGGATGGCAGTGAGTGATAAAGTATTAGAAAATGAGAGAAGACCTCCACCTTTCTATCTCTGTTGTCATCTTGTCCTCACCATTCATTTCCCCCCCTTTCTTTTTTTTCCTCCGACACTCGCCTCATCCGTCACTCACTTTATCTCTACCTTGCTCCTTCCTAATGCTCTCCCCCCCTTAACTCCACAAGGATCATTATCATTCGCTGCTTTCTCTCGCAGCTTCATTTATTCACTCTTTAACTCCCTCCGACGCATTTCTTCCCCATTTCTCTTGTCCTGCCTCTCCTTTCCTCGCCCATTCACCATTGTGTGCTTCAGTCATCAGCTCTCTGCTGTATCTGCTTCACTCGTTTCTAAGGCGTTAAATGCTCAAGACTTCTTCGGTCACATTATTTTGTGGGGGCAGGGTTTCCACTACGTACATTTTGCTGCCACTGCGTTGGAGTTTTCTGAAATGTCATGAAGTCGAGGGCTTTTAATTTGACACGATGGTGAAGACGCATGGACGGAGCTCACGAAACGTTGGGCGACACACAGCCGAGGAGAGGCAGAGAGAGAGACGAGTAAGGAGAATGAAAGTGAGAGGAAGGTAGATGCAACAAGCTGACGTTAAATCAATTTTACAGGTTTAAAAGAACATTCCCCATGAATGTTATTATCAACTGATATTCATGCAGATTGGAGCAGGGTCGATGTTCCAAGGTTCCACAGTTGTATAAGTATAAATTAGTTATGAATAAATATGTTTTAATGTTTGTTTTGTAAGCTGTTTACTTCTTCATTATAACTTAAGTCTTACAACATGCACCACAAAGGGTTTTTTTTTTTGGCCTGCCTTCACTGCTGAAAAGAATCCAAGAGGAAACATTGGGGGGTATTTCATTTTCTTTACAATTCCCATCTTTCATGCAAGCTATTCCATTCCCTTCATTATTAATGATACTCCTCTGTCTCTCTTGTCTCACCTCTTCATTTCAAAAACATCATTCAATCCAAAATGTCCATCTGTCCAATGTTACCTTGCCTTACAATGCCTCTCTTTGCAGGTTTTATCCACAGTTTGTTTTTCTTTAATTTCAATAATTCAAATAATTTATCACACAGCATTCATTCTCACAACAACCTAATCATTGAAGCTTCAGTCCTGTTAATAAAAGTCCCCTCTCTCTCAGCGTTCACAATCCAAATGTATTACATGTACACTTATATTACGGCTGACCCCTGACCTCCATGTTATGTGAAATCACTTTCAGCGTCAAATCATCAACTCGACACCTGCATTCAACATCGGAATTAAATTCATCAGACATCAGACACAAGATTTAAACACCACGAAAATGAAAAATTGTAAGGACCTTTATGGACTAAAAAGGAGTCAAAACTGTTGACTAAAACTAAATTAATCTTTCAGTGCTATTCAGTACTTGAGGCTGGAATTTCTATTTGACTCAAAGAAAACCAGTAAGAGCACACGACCAATAGAAACTACATTAACAATTATGCCTCTCTTTGGTTGCTATGACAACGTGATAATGGCGCAGTAGAAAAAAAGGAAAATGAGGCTGTTTGTTTGGTACACATGCGCTTTTAACAACATAAACCAACAGGTAACCAAGCGGAACGTTTTGGCTAACAACGTGTTGCTTATGAGCACAACTGAAACAATTAACGTCTTCACTTTAGCAACGGAACAAACTACAGTTGTAGCCAACGCTAGCAAAGCCAAGTCATTAGCAAGCTGGGGGGACTCACCTGTGTCTGTAGCCGAGTGTCGGCATGTTTGGGCTTCTCGCTGCGGGGAAATATATCCTTCTTCTGTCCTCACTTGGGAAGAAGTTCGTCGGAGTGCTGAAAAACCCACGAAAAGTTTCCCCCGAAGTAGTCCTCTGGTTGTTCGACGCCACACGGAGGCGGAGAACGGACGGACGGACGCCATTCTCCCTGCGCCTACACGTCTCAGCTAATTACACCGACCACCTGTCAATTACTCATCAGAGGTGCCGCTCCACCGCCCACCTGCTGCTTCCTCCGTCCATCCTGCTGCGGTGAAACGAGCGCACCGTTTACCAAACCCAAAGGAAAAATAAATGTAATATAAAGTAAAGTAAAAAAAAAAAAAAAAAAGACCAACACAAACATAAAGTTATTTGACTTTGCTGCTATATTATATAGGCCCTACACACTGGACAGTATATATGTGCATAAAACATGCAGGTAGACCCTGCAGGCAGTGTGAGTCGGCCTGGCAGGAAATGTTCTCTCAGTAATATCAAATAAATGTTTCTGTGAAGAAAATAGGGGGAGTATGGTGACATGTGAACGTGAGAATTTTACTTGGCAGGGAAATAGAGTAGGCCCTAAATATTCGCCACAGGATCGCGATACTTGCTGCCGCAGATGGCGTGTGTCTGCAGTCTAGCTTTTCTTCAAATATATATTTCTCAAGTATTTTGTCAAGTATTATAATTCAGTCCTGACAGGCAACTGTGATTTTGTGAGTAGAGGGAGCTTCAATCTGAAGAGACACTTGTTGTGCAACACTGTGAGGCTGAGCAAGTGTTATTGGTGTCTCACACACACACACACACACAAAGGCAAATTCATTACAAATTGAATGTACATTTTATGACATTTTCAATTTTGATATATGTCTCAGTGAAAACTACTGCTGAGCTTAACCAAAAAGAGAGAAGAAGAAGTAAAGAAAGTAGAGAGGAGAAGGTGACAAAAAACTTTTCTTTACAGCCTGCCCTTCAGAAATATATGGATATAATTACACGCCTATATATATATATATATATATATATATATATATACATCGCTAAAAATGTGGCATTTCACAGCGAAGAACCTTTCTCTGCAGGGTCATTTCTGGGGAATATGCACATGGGTGGAAGTTTGCCTTCAGGGCTTTCTGCCAGAACGGGTTTATTTAAAACCGAACCATGATCTTTTCCTAAACCTAACCAAGTAGGCTTGTTGCCTACACCTGAGGAGATTTCTGGCGGAAAGGGCTTTTTGGCAGGAAGCCCTCGGCAAACTTCTCCCATGTGTGGGGAATATGAAAGGGTGACAGAGAGATGGAAAGAGGAGTGGGAGATATAGCACAGAGGAGAAGGGGAGGGATGTCAGGAAGGCGCTGAGAGTTTGACCCGAAGCTATGCTGAATAATGGATGGATGAAGTGGAGGGTGAAGAGGAGGGGAGAGGTGGGAGCCACCGTCACCTCATTCTGCTTTTTTATTGTTGGTTCTTCTCCTTGCTCACTGACACCACATATGGCAGTTGCTTACCCTCATCGGGATCATTTATATGCATATTTGTTTTAAAATTATCCAGTAAACGCACTCTGATTATGGACATAATTACATTTTTCTCCATATAATCAGGGTAAGGTCATACTCATAGAAAACAGATGGCAAACTATTTATATTTTTCTCAGCTGTTTATTTTCTTTAAAAAATGGAACCTCAAACATAAGGTCAGTACACTTTGACTCATGTGAGCCGTGCACCAGTTATTATAAATGCATGTTAACTGAGTTGTTAGAGAAACTGTGCTACTCTGACCCATCCAAACACTATAATCCTAATATCGCCCGAAGCTGATAACTGCGTGGTGGTGGAGGTATTGCTCAATGTAGTCAATTAGCGGCACACAATAAGCTTAAATGTCTTCCAAGCAGGCAACACCGGGAACACAAAGGTCAGGGCAGCGACGTTCTGGCAGGAAAAGTGAAGGAGACGTGGGGGTTCTTGGAAAGAAGCCACCGGAAGCATCGGTAGAGTATTAAAACCTTCTTTTTCTTCTGTTTTTGTGCTTTTTTCAGGTGAGTGAAAACCTGAAATTGGTATCTCGTACACAAGAGATGTCCGAGGATTTAATCTGGCTATGGCTCATGTTATACTAATTGAATGCAAATCTTTAATAAACACCACTTAGTCTAAATTAACAACAAATTATAAAGCAATAAGGCATCAAAGAGTCTGATTAAGGGCTCTGGTGTCCAGATTTCTGGAGTCCTTGAATGCATCTTTTGTCTGCAAGCATTTCCAGGATAACTGCAAGTCAAGATACCAGTCACAGCTAACTACCATGGTCGTGTTTGATGCACTTAGCATCGTAGCAGTGGCGGCGGCGAAAATGGAGGCCGACCCCTCCACATCCGTATTCATAAGCACCATCTCCTCTGTAGGTTTCCTCCAAGCTTTATTGCACTAGGAGGGCATATATTAATGAAAACCAATCTGTAGTTATCAATAAGCAGACCTTCAGTATCCTAGAGACCCTGGTATGTATATGTATATAAATTCCTTGCTGTATTAGTGGTTGTTGTTGTCGTTGATGATGTGAAATGTCGGTAGCCTTTAACCCGGTTAAGACGTAAACATACTATTAGTATCATCGTCTAGAAAATGTGTGCATCATGAAGTGAGAAAGTGAGATTGCCTTTGGCTGTTGTGTTAGAGATCTGATGAGCATGAATAGAGGATTAAATCTCCCAATAATTCGGTCATTACTGTGTTTCGCGGGTCTCTCGCAGCGCTGCAGAGTAAACACACGCTCCGCCGGTGTTCTGAGACGAGAAGGTTTCATTCTCTTATTTATGAGGCCACAGCTGGAAACACACGAGTTGTGTGTCAAACTTTTTCATTCTTTAAAATCTAACCAAGCTGTAACTTATTGTTGAACTTATAAAAAAAAAAGACTACATTCTGTTTAAAGATGCTTATTCAGGTTTCATCTATAATTTGTATTCGCCTCCGAAGATACTCTCTCATTTCTATATTTCATCACTCTGCACTTCGGTCTTTGTGTGCAACTTGCCTTATCAATGATATATGAAATGTTTAAGGGCACCTGGATGGTTCTTGGGCTCATATTTCTTTAACACTACCGCCTCAGTACTGATTAACTGCTGCCTTTGCATTAGGTTAACACTTAACGCTTACGGTGATACAAGGTTTTTTGCTTTGCGTGTGTAAGTTGATTTTGCTAAATGTTTAAAATGTAAATGCGACTAAAGTTGGGATAAAAGTTTTCCAATTTTGTCTATTTTTCATATTACCATTTTATCAGAATGAAATGCTCCGTGTTGAGTTCTCCAACTTTGGGAACTAAAATCGAACAGATTTTTCCGTCGTAGAACCCCGAAAGGCAACTGCACCGCGTCCTGTTTTTACTCGCGTTCGTAGCATCGCTTTGGCTAATCTTTTCAATTTTGAGGATGACAGAATGCAGCGGCGAGAGACATCATTCTCCCAAATTCGATCAAATTCCAGTTGATGGGGAGACATTGCACGATGAGCAGGCCGGTGATTGGACAGGCTGTGGGAGGCAATGAAGCAGGACGGACCAGAAGCACAGAAGCAGCGGGAGCATACGTCACCGCTCCGAATGCACCGAGCACAGAGATATGTGAAGACTGTGACTTTAACAGGGAGGTGCTTTCTTCAAATTGTTTTGAGGAAAACAGTGTTTGTTAAAAAAAAAAAAAAAATCCTCAAAAATAACAACTAAAGTAAAAAATAATACAGAAAATACTCTTCACCAAACACAGGCTGGAAAATGTTATTATTTTTTAAACGGTATGTATACACACACACACACACACACACACATGGAGCATTTCTCTCAAACAAAACACACAAGACAGAGAAGATAAACACTCTCCCTATCCATCAAAGACCCTATTAAAGTTTAATACACAATGCAGAACCACAAGTAGAAACTATACAGTCTGAAAATCCAAATAAACGGAGTGAAAGGGAGTCAACAGGGATAAACTGTTAAAGGCAGGTTTAAAGAAGTCCTGCAGAAATAGAATAGGAACGCTTGTTATAGCTGACGTCTTGTCCTGATGCCCTCTCATGTGCTCTGGTGAGAATTAAGTGCATTTCATTAGAAAAGTGAGGGTGTGTGTGTGTGTGTGTGTGTGTGTGTGAGGAAACTGAGCAAAAGCTTATCAGTTTTCTACAGAAATAGAAATAGATTGAAGACACACACACACACATGCATTCTTTTATCAGTGTTAGTGGGCGAGGAGATATTATTAACTGAATTATTATTAAATAACTCCTGCGCCCTAATGTGAAGGACGGGGCAAAGCTTTTTATGATGCATATACATATACATATTCTCTGTGCCCACACAAACCTGCGTCTTTTTGTATTTGCATGCTGCATGTGTGCATGCATGCGCAACCATTCATGTGTGTGTGGACGCACTGACATTTGTGTACAAACATATGCCCGGATGTATTCTTCGCGCATACATTTTCTTTCTTCTCTCATGTCCCAGTATTGTTATACTTGGGCGTGAGTGATTCCTTTCACTTTCCAAAGCGTCTTTGTGCGGGAGCGTGGCCCCTCTTGTCATGCCGGTGGAAGCGTGTGTGAATGCGGAGCGAGCAAAGTCGTGGAAAAGTAGCGAGGGGAGAGAAAGGGCGCAGCCACTGGAGTAGTAAAGAGGAAATAAATGGAAAGGAGATTACACATCAAATCCCTCCGCAGTGGACTTCACTGTGAAGCTGATGATACACAGCCGGCACACTGAGGCCTTGTCGAGCTGTAATTATGCTTTCAGCAGGGACTGAGATTAGTCAGAGGCAGAGATCCTGCTCATATATGATTAGATATGATTCACATATGAGCATCCATCTATCCATCTATCCATCTTACGTGAGAGCTTTATATCCCAAAATGAATATGGAATCAGTGCACAGACCCCACGGCAGTCACTGTTGGAATCATTCAATATTCAATATGCCTCCAAGATAGATCATCCATCTCTCTCTCTCTCGTTGTCTATAGCCACGATTCTTTGTTACACTATCTCTCTCTCTCTATCTCTATCTGTATGCAGGGTTGTAGACCAACTCAAAGTGCCCATATCTGTCTGTCTGTCTGACATGAAGACATGACAATGTTACTTCATGCATAAGTACCTGCACACACACACACACCTCCGTTGCTCCCTCACACAGGCATCCTCAGTCAACAGTGTAGATAACACATAAATAAACATGAGTTAAAATGATGTTTGCGAGATATTTAAACAGAGAGAGATAGGCAGGCTGACAGACAGAAACATGGACGGACAGACAGACAGGCAGAAGGCGCAGAAAGACTCTCCAAGTGCACATACATCCGCCATCTGATCTGGTCCCTTTTTCCTTTCTTTTCCTTTTTAGCATACACAGCATGAAAAGTAAGGGTGTCCACGAATTGTTCCAAGTTTGTTTTCACACTGCTTTTAATTTGTTTTGCCGTGTCATTTGCTGGATTGTTTTCTTCTTTTCTTTCTTTTTTGTTGCCCCGAACAGATTCATAATTATGTGCGGCTGCATGTGTCTATGCGTTGACCTCTCCAGTAGACACCAGGGTGTTTAGTATTCCAGTCTGTCATTAGCTTCCTGTGGCCAATCATCACACACACACACACACATTTAAATGACGCCCCGCTGCCACATAATTTCACTGGCGGAGTTAATCAACTCGAATCAATGTTCATCTTATAAACAGAGAGATAAATTCATAATGCTTGACATACAATAGACCAAAGATTAGAAGCCTTTGTCATCTGACAGATAGCGACGCTGCCTGACCCAAAAGGAGGGCTGTGGGAAAATTCAAATAGGCTCTCAAATCCTGCGAGTGTTGGTGAGAAATGAGACTCTGGCAATGCTTGCTGTGGTCTTTGCCTCGGCATGAATCGTTGTTCCTTTAAAAAGCAATAGTTAAACATCCTGTATTGAATAAACCCCACAAAATATTAATAACTTTCCTCTAAAATTTTCATTCAGCGCAGCTACATATCAAAGGTTTGTCCAATGCTGGAGGAAAGGCGCCCAGGTTGATAAAATCAACATCATGGAAACCTGTTGTCTTGGATGTGATGTCGACCTTTTGACCCGGCAACGGCAAGCCAGAGGATTGGCTCAGTCAATTAAAAATTCACTATCAAATTTCATATTTCTTATCTGGAAACTGAAAGAACCCTGGCTCAAGGACAGTCTTGAAAGGAAAGGCCAGAGTGTCACTCGCAAAAATCACAATTTATCCTCCCGAAGGCCTTGAGTGCTGACAGCGGATTTCATTGAAGCAAACAGTTGTCACGGAGCAGAGTGTTGTCCAAGCAGAAGCGTCGACCCAACACAGATGGTCACAAGGTCACAGGGGTCATATGGAATCATCCTCTGGGGAGCATAAACGGCCATAAAATATGTCTTACTTATTGCATCGACATGACAGAACGGCTCATTCACACCACAGGAAATATTCCGCAGGGAAAAAATACTTCAAATTAACAGCGTGACGATGATTTCTTATCATTTTAAACAGAACCGGCTTTGAATTTAAATAATCGAAAGTGACAAATAAATAATCTCATATTTCTATGAGGACAAGTGGAAAGCTAGTCAGGTAGAAAAAGCAGGCAGGCAGCAGTGAAGAACAGATGAGCTCCTGGCTACATTGAGAGAACACAGCAGGTGGGATGTTCAGAGCTTCTCCATTTCTGGCCAAAAAAAAAAAAAGAAAATCACCTGACTTGGTATGAAAGCTTTATGTTCATCTGTTCAGCCCACAGCCACCATCCAAAAGTCTGCAGTTTGTCTCAGGTAAGAGCACTCTTTGTTCACGTGATTCATTCTAACCGAGGATTTATAGAACAGTAAACAGCTCATGAATAAAAACACACATTATTCATGTTCAGTACGTTTGTTATTACTTTTATTAATTATTATCATCGTCATCGTCATCATCATCAACATTATTCTTCAAGTTTAGCTGTGTAACAAACTTTTTCTTGGCTGTCAAAATATGTTGAAATATCATTTTTTGCATGAAATGAAATCTAAAAACAATAAAAAGGTACAGAATGGATGTAGAATAAAATACAACATGAGAGAGAGAAAATAACCTAAAAACAAAACAAAACATTTCTATGAAAGCCATTCAACTGAATAGGAGACAAAATTTCTACTAAAATATATTGGTTAAATGTACATAGTTGTGTGTGTGTGTGTGTGTGTGTGTGTGTGTGTGTGTGTGTGTGTGTGTGTGTGTGTGTGACCAATAATGAACTGGCCTTTAGCTCCCTTGTCTCCCATGGTTAATACTGTACATCCCAAAAATGTACACTCAATCCGTACCACTGCCGGTGTGTCTGTGTGTGTGTGTGTGAGTGTGTGTGTGTGTGTGTGTGTGTGTGTTGTCCCTTCCTTGGCAATAAGAACATAATAAATGGAGTGCAAGCAACAGCATAATTCTCTATAACATATGACAAAGACAAAAATTAAAACAGTTGTTAAGCCACCCCCCCTCCCCTCCCCCCTCAATGTAAACACTGGTGTGAAATGCCATCAACCCTAAAACGCACACTCATTACTGAAGGTGTCATACGTGTCCTGCACATCCTCACTTCTCACTATCACGTGAACCGGAGACGCAGGTCGAAAAAAACTGTCCTTAATTTCCTATTATTATCTATTTATGCTTTAGATATACAGAATCCTTACATCATGGGAGAGCTGGCAAATACACAACGACGTCATCGGGATTGTAACGATCGAGAATGAGTTCTTTCAACTTACAACAAGTAGGTAGAGGGAAAGGATTCGTTTTCAAAAGCTCAACTACTAAAACATTTTGGCATCAGACTTTGTCCCCATCAGCCCACTGAGAAATCCTTGTGATTCATCAAGATGGAGATGTTCTCCAAGATGTAACACACACACACACACACACACACACACACACACACACACACAACTAGCTCAGATTCTTTGTTACATCTTTGTCCTACTTTTTCCTCGAAATCCCCAAGAAAAATCATCACCAAAGAACTCTTAAAAGATGAAAATTCCTGTTCAATTTTTTACCAAATGCGAGTCCCGTCGGCACTAGATTTGAGGGAAAACTGCTTCAAGCGATTTGAATTTTTACTTCTTATTTCTTTCAACAAACCCAAGGCTCATTCAAGTAGGACAGTAGTTCGACAAAGTCATCATAAGTAGAAAGGTTGTCCACATCAGCTATTTGGGGGCGCAACACAGAATGACACAATCACATGACTCCCATTCAAACCCAGAGACCCAACCAGAGAATACCTTCATAAGTCCAAAAGAAAGGAATACAGAAGAGATGCATGGTGGACGTTGTACTAACAGCTGGAGAGAAACAAAGGGGACAAAGACGGGGAGGTCTGTGTGATGCTGACGGGAGAAGAGAGGGGATAAATGGATACATAAACCTTTTCTTATCAGCCACTACAAGCCATTCTCCCTCCATTCATCCACCTTCTGTCCATATATTCTTCAAAGGCAACCATCCTTCCATCTCAGCAGCTATCCCTCAATCTCTTGTTCTGTTCCGTCTTCTAAGAAACTTTATTCCTTTGCGTTTTTTTGTTGTTTTGTTGTCGTTGCTACATTTACAAATGTAAACAGTTTTCATTATTCTAGCAGCCCATTAGTGGATGCCCATAACTAAAGAAAGAGTTAAAAAAAAACATGACACCTTAGCACAAGATATTTCCTGGAACAAAGACAAATCAGACGCTGTGCTTTTGAATGGTTTCATCGGAGTGATGGATAGCGGAGTAAAGGAGCTTAGCAAAGCAGGACAAAGATCCCGACACCAGAGAGGACGCAAAAATGTCTTCTGGCTGCTTATTCATTTAACTGCTGGATTACAAAAGAAGCAGTTTGACCCTTTGCTTACAAAGCTGTCTGGATTAAACCATGTTCACAATAAACTCCTGAAAATGTTCCTTCACCCTGCTATGGGCGCTCTGGTACCATGATTGCGTTGCCATAGCTCCGCCTCCAAATACACCAAAACACACAGGAAAGATCTTCTTGGTACAAATTTCCTACTGAAGTTCCCGAGGCACACTACATGTCTCGTCATTCCGACAGAGTCGTCTACATATATGCAAAAAAAAAAACAAAAACAAATGACAGATGGTTCACTTGTGATGGACAGTTAGCATAGCAACCAATTTAATTTCTTAAAAGCACGGCTAAAAGTGAGGCTTTTTCTCAAGGGCTTACTTAAAATGCCAAGTGTGAACAGGTTGACCAATCAGCTGGGCTGACATGAAGCGTGATAATGGACGACTGATATCTCGGTGCAATGGGAATTAAATATAGCAGTCTATTTAACACACTTCTGCCCGACTCATAACTTACACAGACAGATATACTTATTAGAAAAACTGTACAAGTTACCAGGCACTAGGCGGAATATTTTCACTCATGTCTTTTGGATAAGCATACAAAAATATCTTGTTCTCTTTCTCTCTTCCTTCCTGTCTTTCAGCCTATAATCACTTCCTTCAAAGGAGTCCCTATGTGTGTTTTTTTGTGTGTGTTTTTTTTTTTTTCTAGCAACTAAGGCAGCGAGGCAGGAGAAGCGATTCTCTCTTTATAAAAATAAACAAGATGGCCACCGCGTTGCTCCATTCTGAAGAAAAAGGGGGGGGGGGGGGCTTTCAGGTACCCGACCGTCACGAATGTCGACAATAAATAAAGGAAACGTTTTCTTGCCTTAAAAGACTGATTAAGAACCCACGAGTGTGAATGAAGGGTATAGAACTGGGATGAGGAAGTTGAAAGCAACGTGATCATTTTGACTTTGTTGGATTCGAAAATGCAACTTTGCAACGTCGTCTCATGTGTACTCCTTATTATTCAATGTGTAACAGTTCCCATCCATAGAAAAAGGCGACGTATTCTGCAGATTTTATAAGACGCTAACATGCTACATAGAGTTTGTCTACCAAACTCTCAGAAATACAAGATAGGCTGAACAAAACACTGTAGGCAAGGAGCTCTGCAGACTCCGTACAGAGCAAAGGTTTATACAGTTAACCCAAAGAATTGATCCGTATGATAACATTTAAGTTCCTAAGTCTCTCTATAAAAACCGTATAACCTAACATATGAAAGACATACGGAGAAGAAAAAAAAAAGAAGTTACATACAAGGACCGTTTTGACCTATTAACACATAGAGAACATGATTAGAACATTTAGAAGAGGACATTACGTATCATGCTTAAACCATTAGACCGTTTAACACGTAGAAAATGATGTGTCACATGCTATGAAACAGGTGGTTTGGTGTGCAACACTTGTGACCCCTGAGGACTGAGCGCAAGCCTTCATTATGTTTACATCATCGTTTGGGGACGGACGCGTCCCTCGAACCTTACACACAAACGCTATTACACAAAAAGCACACATACCCCCCCCCCCCCTCCCTTAGCTGTACCATTTCTGTTAGACGGCTGTCATCAATGTAACAAGTCTCCATAAGAACACAAACAACTAATAGCTCAAAAAGAAAAGACAAAAAACAAGAAAAACTCAAACAGACTAACTCTTATAGTACCATTTCCTGCACACACACACACACACACACACACACACACACACACACAAAGCATTATTTGCCTTTACAAAATAACATATAGGAAAAAAGGTGTAGCAAATTGCATGTTTTGTACTATAACATCATAATTAATATCATTACCATTATTATCATTAATATAAATGTTAAGCAGGTTAATAGATGGTTGTTCTATTAGGCAGGCAGCCAGGCACGTAGCTAGTATCATGGCACGGAGGAAGGTAGAAAATAATGTCACTTGGTTTGATCCAAATGGATGAAGAGAACACTTCGGTCCGGAACTACTCCGGTTTTCACCAGTCCAAACTGGTTTTCAAGGAGTTCAAAAAAAGTCACGGTCAAATCAAACCATCAAAACCCAGCCTTTCTCCCAGTTTGGGGCACTTTGCAGAGGTGATGATTTTGGCAGTTTTATTGTTTTTTTTTTGTTGCCAGTTTCAGGGCACGAGTGAAAGAAACCAACGGATCCTTTTTGTACCAAGGTGAAACCAGCTGAACTGCAGCCCAGAACAAAACTGCTTTAAGCTCTGAGCAGGTTTCGAAGAGTCAAAATAAGTTTTGGTTTTGGATCCATCTGCACAGCGGTAAGAAACAGTCAAAAAGAAAACAACGTTGCTTCTACCAGATCAGATCTGGTTGTACCGAGATAAAACAGAATTGAACTAGTCTGGACCAGCTTAGGGTTTAGTTTAGCAGGCTGCATGACAGATCTGCTCTGTAAGTTGTTTTTTTTTTTTGCTCTGCTGTATGATGGCTGTGCAAGTGCTGAGCTCTTCAAACTCATCCTAAATGAGAGCAGTCCAACTTCCAGGCGAGCTTCCAATCCTCTTATTTGTAAAGCACATGAAGTGGCTGTTTGTTAAAGGTGATTTCAGCTGCATGCCCCCCCACCCCCCCAGCCCGGACTCCGTGGTTGAATACTTGCCACGTCACGTGACCGCCACTCAACACGGGATTTGGGGCTTATTCTCCAAACTGGATCCTACGATGATTTATTTATTTTTTGACCATTTGACAGCCGCGTGCTTCCAGCATAAGGATGTGTTCCATTTAGTGCCCAGGAAAAAAAGGCCCATTTTGACATGAGCGAGCCTCCAGGAACGTGAAGGCAGACAGCTTATTCATTCAAGAAAAAGTTTGTGTGAGTCAAAGGCTTCAGATTAATTACTCTCCGTGTTCTCGTCTACGTTTTCAGACTCGGCAACGGGCGTGACCTCTGTGGTTGCTGCGACGACGCCGGTACTCTCCGACTCCATCTCATCTCCCGGTTCCTCGTTGACATCATCACCCTCTCCGCCTACCTCCTTCCCTACTTCCGCTTCATTGTCGGTGGCGCCGTTGCCTGTAGTTTCGTTTGCTTGGTTGTCGTGATCAATGCCTTTGACACTGCTGCTCTCATCCGTGATCTTGCGGTCGTCTTCCTCCGACGTCGGCGTGATGTTTGGAATGGGGCCGTCTTGCGCGTGAGCCCTCTTGTGTGGCGTTTTGTCTGTGTACCTGTGTAAGCCCCTCTGTATGTGTGTGGTGAAATCGTAGCGATCCACGCACACGTGGAGGCAAAAACTGCATTGGTATGGTGCCTGGTCACCGTGGCAACTCATGTGCAGGGCGTACATGACCTCGTCGAGGAAGTAAATCCCACAGTGGATGCAGCGGTTGGTCAGGTCGTCCTGCGTGGCCACTTCTACCATCGTACGTTTCGACGGGACGCTTGACTGCCCTTTTGTCGAATCCTCCTTTTCTTCCCTCCCTTCCTCCTCTCTCTGGCTCCCTCCATCCTCCCTCTCCTCCTCCTCCTCCTTCTCTCCTTTCCAGTTCTCCCTCAACCTCTCAGCGAGCGGCGACTCTTGCCTTCTCCTCTCCGCACCGTTTGTGGAGTTGTGTGCATTCGTGGCACTTGTATCTCTTTGTCGTATCGCGAGATCCAAAGGAGCGTCGCTTTCTAATGACGGCGACGAGGTCTGGGAGTGAAGAGGAGGCGGGGGATAGTGAGGAGGAGCTGGAGGAGGGGGAAGAGGAGAGTAGGGAGAGGCGCAGTAAGGCACCGTGTAGCTTTGCTGATGATGCTGTCCTGGAGCCACCATTGCACCGAGATAAAGAGCGTTATTCCCGAGGCCACCAGGGCTGCTGAGATTACTGAGGCTACCAGGAACCCCGGAGGCGGCTGCCATCTTATACTTGGTCCAGAATCTGAGCCAATCTGACTCAGGGGTCAAATCGGGCGAGAGGGTCAATGGCAGCGGCAAGGAGAAAAGGGGGTACTGATATTTCTCAATGGGTGACCCAGGAGGCGAATAACTGGACGGTTTGGACGGACGCATGTACTTTTCAATGGGACTGCCTCGTTCCGACCCCCCTCCTCCTTTCCCTCCCTCTCCTTTTGATATGAGCCCTCCATCAGCGACGCCCCCGTTGCCCTCGGCTACCAAAGAGGAGGGGGGGTGCGAGGGAAGGAGCAGAGGAGGCATCCGTCGGTGGATCTCCAAGGTTTGATTGGCTAGGAAGGCTTGGGTGGATCGGGGGGAGCGTGAGCGAGGGGAAGGCTGCTGGTTTTTGATTGATGCGAAACTCCTGTCCGACTCCTCCCCGTTCACCCGCTCCTCGCTGGTGATGCGTTGCTGTTTGGGGGCGGGCGTCTCAGATGACAGGGAATCTGGGTTGATGCGTTTCCGAGTCCGGCGGCGGATGATCTGTTCGCCGTTGTTCTGCTTGATGATGTTTAGAGGTCTGGGTGTCTAGAAGATAGGGAAACAAAGAATAATATGAAAAGAATGTTTTGAGGCTTATGGACCATGAATACTAATGTTAAACATACATACCCCAGTATTTATTTAGTTACTTAGTTTATGACCAATAGAATTCCCGTTTGAATAAAGAGTAATTTGATATTTGGTGAAATATACAAACATATCAATGCTAAGGAAGGTGCACTATGGCTGACTGAAGATCCATAACTGCAGCTGCTTCTCACAATGAATGCAAAGCAGTGAAACTTCCAATAGTAGATGACATTTTAAAAAGGCTCACTTCATATGAACATGACAGCAACATGACCAGCATGCCTCGGGCTGTGGTTTTTGCCCTTACCACAAGGGGGAGCACTTAATCTGATGTAAATGCACTGAAGACTCAACTTTTACTTGACAGTCACTGACACGCCAACATATGCCTACATTAATGTCTCGACTGTCCTCATCTCTTTTATGCAGTATTTCTGTTCAGTGTTTGGGTTTATAAGGCAACAGTCAAGCTGCTTTCCAAAGAATAAAAACTACATTTCTGAAGCTCTTCTCACATATTTAACTTCCTGCCCTGAATTAATAAAATATGTATGAACACATATGAGAGATATGTGAGAATTTGGTGATGTTTCATTCCTAAACAACTGCCAAAAAAAAAAAAAAAAAAAATCTAGAACACTTCTAAAACCTTCCCCTGACAAAAAATAAGCAAACGATTTTCTTTCCTGGAAGTAAAATAAAGTGAACAATTTAAAGTGTCTTTAAAGTCTTTCCACTTCAACTCAAAAGTAATGACATGCCATCCTATTGAAGAAGTGACTGCACTGAATATGCATTATAAATTGTGTCCGCAGCAAAGCATTAACTGAAAACTTCAACTGGCACAAACAGAGGAGTTTTTCAAGCATAAAAAAACAGAACGTTGAGTCAAGTTTCTTGAAAGTAAAATTTACAAGAGCCTCGTTATTAAGTGCGTGTACCTTATAATGGTGGAAGGTGGATGAATGTGAGGTGGATGAAAAGAACAAAGAAAAGGGGGTGATTTCAAGAAGAAAAGCGATAATCCTCACTATCCTGGTCATGCGTGTCCCTGTATGTGGACAGTGTCTGTGACTGAGAACAGGTATGTGAAAAGCATGCTCATAGGCCTGAAGCCATCCGTCATTGTGGAGCTGTGACTGAAAGGACTTCAAGAGAGACGGGTCATTTACAGCCTCCTCCCAGAGATGCTGTGCTGCATCAGTACCATAAACAAGCCATCGCCACATTCATTTAGACAATGAACAGTCTTAACTGTGTTGTTCATCATAGAGCTGTCCGGATGATGATTTTGTACACCTGGATCACTACCGTAAACAAGGCATTCATGTCAGTCAAATCACAGACATCTTTGGTGTTTTTCTAGCTGAAGAGGAGTGAGGAGAAGGAATGGTGAAGGTGGGAGTGAAGGAGGTGAGATGAATGGGAATGAGAAGGAGGGAAGAGGGAGGGTGAATACAGGAGGAGGATGGTTGAGGAGAAGTAGCACCTGTTATGGTGGAAACACTTCCTAATTCCATGCTACATTCTAGTGAACTGGGTCTACTGTATATATCTAATGGCAAGGTAAAAGGAAAATGGATCTGGAGACCACTATTATTTATTTATCCATTTATTAAAAGTAGAATGTAGATTCTGCAGTGTAATTGGGTACAAAAAAGCTGGATAGCATTTCTGTGTCTACAATCTTCCGTGAGACACACCAGAGCTGTAATGTTGTCCACTTCCATGGCCGTTGCTGTTCCTCTTTCCTTCTTGGGCCTCTAACTCTTTGCACCCACCCTCCCCTCTCTTTCCTCACTCTTTACCTTAATTCACTTTCTTTGCCTTCCTCCCTTTTCTAACTATTGTTTGTCTTCCACCCCCCCTCCATTTACCTCCACCCCTTTTCTCCCTTTATATTCATATCTCTCCCTTCCCCTCTCTCACTCTCAAGTGTTTTACTAGCTGCTCTCCTCTCTAATAATGTGTGTAGAGCATATAAAACTTTTATGACGGCATATAAAATACGACTGTCGTGAAGAATGTCAAAGAGTAGCGGGAGCTGCGACGTGATTGGAGGAGCAGACGAGACCAACGGGTTGACCCAAGGACATCGGCAGGGCCAGGAAGGAGTAAACTGCCACAGCTTGTCATCCTCTGAAAGGTCTTTAAAGCGCCATTCGATAATTGCAGCATAGTGCTCTGGGTTGTAACACGGTCAAGCCACTGATGCATTTACTAACACTGTGATTCATTACATGGAAACATTTTTTGTTCACTTTTTTACAAGCTTAAAAACTATATATATATATGTGCACACACACAATGCTAATATTTATAAACCCTTGTGTTAAATAGGTATATTGAAGTGTGAAATTAGCTTTAACCCTTTACAAACACACAAGGTGGGAGAGCTCAATATTCCGAAAGTCGACTAAATTCTAGGCAGGGTCTTTATCTCATCAGTAATTCATGCCGTCTAATTAAATTTGAGATTTCCATAGACTTTCCCCGGGCTTAGATGGTAAAGTTGATTCATTCCGTCGTATTTCGCACTCTCACGTGGAGTTGGCTCACGGTGACTGCTGAAATGGTCCGTAACTCCCAGCTCCCACCAAATCAAATACTTTTTTTCTCCCCCCCCCCACGGCATTACGTTTTCACAGCGGGATTCACAGAATGCATGCATTTAACTCCACCACGCACCGTTTCATTTGCGTCGCGTGCTAATCGTCCAGACAGGAGGAATGATAATTAGTGGTCAAAAAAACTACCCCGCGGATGGATTAAAACACAGCACAGAGTCTATAAAATAGTCCAAAGCGCTGGGTTCCAGACCCGGTGCAACCTTTATGAGTATGTGTAGGTCTCCTCGGCATGGATGGGACCTCAGCACCGCAAATCAACTTCAGCGTGACGATACACCTGAGTTCCAGCTCGCTTGTAGGGGTTCCTTGCTGTCTCTCTTTATTTATTTGCTTTCCAAATTTATAGTTCCCTTCTTGTGTGTCTTCTAATTTGTTTGAAAGAACCTTTGCATAAAGGGGACCACACACAAAACTTTGTGTAGCACGCCTGGGAGGACTATTCCTACTCACCCTCCCGGGGTCTACAGTTTGTCTGCGCACGACTTACCGAATGCAGTTTTTGGTATAAGCCACACGCGTTGCAGACGTAGCCTCCGTTGGAGTTCTTCCTCCACAGCGACGTCTTGGTGGTCAGGCAGTTGGCACAGAAGACGCCGCTGCCTCGGCGCCGCTGCAGACGGAGAAAGACGGACAACGTTAGAGTGTGAATGAAGATGTCGGTGAGATAAAAAGGATGCAAAGTCACGGAGCGGAAAGGAGGAGGGAGGGGGAATCAAAGTTTGGAGAGCTTTTTAACATTCCCACCACTGAAGTGAAGTTAGAAGAGAGAGGGAGAGAACAGATTGGCTTGGTGGCAGAGAGATGATGTGTGCTCGTTTATCATGCCGAATGGTAAATCCAATTGAGAACATTGTTCTCCTCAACACTGATTTCCTCTGTATAGAACAATTTTAATAAAAACAACAAAATAAACTTCAACAGGAAGAGAATGATTTAGTTGGGCTGAATAGCCGATATGCGTTTTAAATATGTGGGCCGTCGAGGACTATCTGACGGATGTAGATATGAGTTATGCTTTCACCTTGAAGAGCAAAATGTTTAAGTGTTGATCTGAACTGCAGGAGGTACTTTCACGCACACAAGCACGTTCATGGAGCAGCGGCGCATGAAAAAATAGCATGTGCAAGGAAGGGGTGGGGTGGGTGAAAAGGTCAATTGTCGTGGCAACGTGCTCCATCACAGTAATGAGCCAATCACAGCGTTTCTCCATCCCATTAAGTCTGTGGCCCCATTCACCACCTTTATGACCCTGAGAAGACAGCATACCTCATCTTTCTCCTCCACGACTTTCCCTCGATATATGCACGTCCATCCAACCGTTTCTTTTTCTTTCTGCTTGAAATAGATTTCTCCTCTTAATTTCAGTTTACTTTAAGATATTGTTTTTACTGATTTAAGATATCAGTTCGGTGAAGAAAACACCAGCATGTACATATTTAGTTTCTGCTTCACTGAGAGTTATTTCAGCATCTGTTTGTGCGTCTGTTTGTGTGTATAGCCTACGACTTTGGCTTACTAAAATCCACCTTCTACTGTATGTGCCTGCCATATTTCCCTCCCTTGTATTGTCGCTGTTATTGCAATCCCCCCCCCCCTCTCTCTCCACCGTGGACTTTGCATCTATTGGGACCTTCTCCTATCAGCGCCTGGTTTCTTGTTGTTTTATGTTCATGACAGTGCAGAGAGCTAAGCCCCCCCCCTCGGCTCAGAGGACCCAGTTCTATAAGTTAAAAACATTTCAACTCTTCACAAAAGAGTGCCACACTTCAATCAGGCCGTCTGTAGTCTCAGAGCTACAGATGGAGCCACGACCAGCACTTCCACTGAGCATCTGTTTTCTGCTGCCAGCTAAAAGCAGGAGAGCACAGTGTGCTCACCTTCTCCTTTTTGCAATATAATGTACTGCAAGGATCACACACACACACACACACATATATGTATATGCATATATAGCCATATACATATGAGGAACATCATTTGTAGTTCTGATGGGAACTAATCAATATGGCAGCTGTGGAACGACACAAACGCTGATTTTGCATCGTGGTTTCAGAGAATTCACATAACATTGAAATGCAGGCGGATCAGGAACTGATTAGACATCTGTGCTTGAAATGGTTTAAGGATTAGACATCAAACTCTACTGCCATGAAAAGACATTTACGACAACATCCTTCATACTGTCCAGACCAGTCTACAAAATCTAACTTTTAGATTGTTCAGGATTAAATCAATCCAACAGTTTAAATGTGTTTATTTAAACTGGAAAAAGTCTCTCAATATGACTTTAACCTCCTGTTTCCAATCATGTTGTATGTAATAAACACCTGAGCTCATATAAGGCTCTTTATGGTACATGTGTTTTTGTCCATCTGACAGATATCACAACACAATCCTCCTGGTGTGTGTGTGTGTGTGTGTGTGTGTGTCTGTGTGTGTGTGCCTGTCTATGAGTGTATGCTGCACACACCATACGGTCGCCACATGTAGAAAAACAGAGCCAGGTGATTGATTGATGTACACTTCCTGTGTCTTTGTGTCTTTGTGTGTGTGTGTGTGTGTGTCTAGTGTTGCAAGCCAAATAGTGCATCTGTCATCAGAATTCAGTTTCCCTCTGAGCACCCAAATCACTCACATATGGCCCCACAGCTGCCCCTCATCGCCCCACACACACACACACACACACACACAACACACACACACACACACACACACACACACACACACACACACACACACACACACACACACACACACACACACACACACACACACACACACACACACACACACGCACACACACGCACACACACGCACACCTGAACATATTCGCTTCCACTGACTAATGAAGGCATGCATGATTTGAATGAGAGGCCGCAATCCAAAAAGTGTGTGTATCTTGGCTACTCCAAAACGACGGTACAAGGATCGCAAAGTGTGTGTTTGTATCAGCGAGAGGTTCAAGTGTCAATTACACAGGAAAGCACATAAATAACCCCCCACCACCAAAACGCACACATGCACACGCACACCAAATCTGCATACTTCAACACAAGTTTAAGTGGGAGTGGATCTTTCGGTGATGTTAGTGTGCTGCTGGGTGTATTGGTGTGTATCTACAGTGTGTGTGTGTGTGTGTGTGTGTGTGTGTGTGTCAGTGCATGGTTTTCTGATGGATCACTGATACCTGGCCTCTCCCATTCACCTCAGCCTGCAGAGGAGGTTGCATATAATTAGAGCTCAGGGTCTTAATGGCATCTATTTATCTGCGGCCTATGATACCGTTCAATTAGCAGCATCAACAAAACTCTCTCTCTCTCACACACACACACACACACACACACACACACACACACACACACACACACACACACACACACACACACACACTCACAACATACATTAGTTAGTCAGGAAATTAAAATATTCATCTACCTCCTCCTAATCAAGCCAATAAATATAAACTTAAGATACAAAGAAAAGTTTCTCAAGTTGGAAGTGTATTAGAGCAACCAATGGAAACAATGCCTTACTATCCCCAGGTCAGGTGTCCATTTTGAATGTTATTAATAAAAAACACACTTGTGTGGAATGTTCTTATCCTCAAATGTGAACATAAAAGTCATCCGACAGTTCAATCTCCTGCTGAAAACGTTATACGTCAACATAACACTGATGAGCAGATTTCACCAGTCTCATAAAGCTCATGATAAGGCTGCAGAAATTAAGAATACAATCTACTCTGTGGCAGGCTGCACATAAAACAACATTTATTGGTTTAATAACTTCCACAATCAGCTGCTCTAACAGGGAGCCGTTTCCCCTTGTGGCAGTGGATTTAATGCAAGAATGCATAAAAGAGGCTCCACGACCCGACCCTCGTTTGTCTGGGAAAATATGCACATCGGAAACACTACATGTTTGCATTCCTCTTTTCTGTGATTACACTGGAACACTTGGACTTTTATGGGTTTGCACTGCGACACCAACTTCCCATTAAACAGGTTTAAGCGATCGCCGTGATTTAAAAAAAAAAAAAAAAAAAAAAAACAATTCTCGAGAATTTATTCAACATCAAAACAGATGGTGCAACCACACAGTGGCTGAACCCTTCAGCTGTGGCTTTGAGTCCACACCGAGAGCCTCCTGAAGCCATAAATTTAGAGATGTTATACAAACTGTTTACACGGCATGGTCCTTTACATCTTAATGGAAGTGCTGACCGAAATAGATAAGCATCCACTGGTTCTTTACAGGTCATAGTTTTCTAATGATCATGATGAGCATTGTGTCACACACAATGAAAATTCAAATATTAAAGGACTGCTATCCTTGGCGGTATGTGGCAAAAGAGAGAGAGAGAGAGAGAGAGAAGAGAGAGAGAGAGAGAGAACGTGAGAAAGAGGAAAAAGAAACAGATTGAGGCGCCCTGCGGTCTAAAATAAATTCAAAAAGAAGGCTTTCTAAACAAAGTATTTCAAAATGAAATTACATTTAATTCACTTAGAGAGTAAGTCAGCCCTGCTACACACACACAGAATGAGAGAGAGAGAGAAAGAGAGAGAGAGACACACACACACACACTTACATTGATACACCCACTGACTTGCATTAAATCAGCGATTATTTAATCAAGCTAGAAGACTAGCTGGAGGAATTAACTAAATTCCATACTGCCAAATCCAATATCCTATACACTGGATCAGTCTCTCGCTCGCTCTCTCTATTGCACACACACACACACACACACACACACACACATACACACACGGAGAAATAGACCCTGCACACTGTCAGGGATAGTTTCAGATAAAGATTCACCAATTTAATCCTCCCAACACACACACACACACACACACACACACACACACACACACACACACTGCAAGCATCTGGAACTGATCTAACCGAGACCCCCACCCCCCCCATAGGTGCTACCAACCATCAACTCTTTGAGCGTGTTTGTGTGGGTCTGTGTACGTGTTGTGCATATGGGCTGCAGAGGGCCATCTGTGTGGTTTACTCTCAGACTACTGTGTGCATTTAAATTGCTTCCCCTAATAGAATAATTATGTTTGAGTTAAAAGAATTTAAGTTGAACGGATGCTGAATTTATTCCACGTGTTTATTCGTATTCAACCAAGGGAAACAAACACCAACAAAACACTTTGCATGATAACCTCTGTGTAACGTGGCACTAAAATAGTTAAACAGGCCAGTTTAAGATTGTTAAAGTTGGCAGGGAGGAAAAAGATTCACTACAAACAATCTGGGATTTGGTGGAAACAAAATAATACTGCAGAACTGAACCTTTGTGCTTTTTCTTCAAGCAAACAGCTCTGTTATTCAGTCGGAAAAATGGATGGAGTCCAACTGCGACGTGCAACGGAGGCTGATTTTCCTGCTGATTATCAGCGAGGCCCGGAGAAACTCGTTCAGCAGCAAATTTCACAAAAATGCCCTGCCGGTTACTCTCTGAAGGGGTGTGACCAAACGACTAATTATCCCTTCAGGAATCAACCGACGAAACAATAAAATAACATGCGGTCACACGACATAATAGGCCTCACTCCCACACATGAAATACCATTTATAGGCAGATATCATTAACCCTCAAGTGTTAGCTTACAGTCCAGCACATCAAAAACATAATATCATAACATAAAAAACACCCTGCTGTGTTACTTCATGCGGAGTCCTTTCAGTTACAAGGCTGAAAATCCCCACCAGCAACCGAGTTCTGGAGCAGGAAATCAACACAAATGTGAAAAGCTGTGAGAGGAGAGGAGAAATGGCCAGCGTGTGTCCGAACACGGCACCTACCGCCCGCTCACACTGATCGTGACCTTCAGCTCAGCGTGCGACTGCTCCCCGCTTCCTCTCCGCACTCCTCACACTGCCAGCGCAGCCATATCATCGCAGCACATTCACAGAAAAAAAGCTCAGTGATGTTATGGGACTGTTCTAAAAACCGAGGCCGATGGTTATGAGCGATTGAGAGTGAATGAGATTTGTCCTGAGAGCAGCTGGAAGCCTATTGTGCTGGGTTTAGATGCTGGATTTGGAGTCTACTGCAACAACACTGGCGAGTGTGTTGCTCTGCATGAATACAGGACATAAACCATGATGATGCTGTAGTCTTTGAGCCTCTTAAACTACACCTCCCTGGGTACGATACCATAGAAGGTCAGGGTAAACTTAAATGATCGCTCTCATTAACACCTGTCACCTCGCTATATGGGGGGCGCCGACGTAATCAGGTGTAGCGACTCCTTCATCCCATCTGCCGTAGGCCTCTACGTGATGATAGGAGCAGGAAGAAAGTGATGATCGCTTGTCATTGATTGGTGTTGATGGCCGAGATCATGATGACAATTGTAATTTGTGTTACGCCGCTGCCGCTGCCCTCATCGTGTCTGTGACTGTCAGTCGTTATGCCTCTCGGTCTTTCCCTTTCCCGCGAGTTGCTTTTAACAGCCCCCGCAAAAAAAAAAAACCCCGATTGCCCACTGGGACAAAATAAAGTTGAGACTGAAACTTGTGTTATGTGCTGGGTCGTGATAACAGCAATGAGAATATCATAAGCACATAGATACAACTGCTCCATAAATATAAAAAACACTGGCAGTCTCTGCACAGCAGAGGGGCTGGAAAAGGGAGCAGAAGACACGACAACCCAGATCCTTTGTTACTAATAAGACACACACACACACACACACACACTCACACACACACACACTATGTGAGAATAGAAGGTCTGCTTCACAACAGCGTGTGTGTATGTGTCACCAAAGAGACCAAGAGTGTCAGCTGAGTACGTAAAGAAAAGCAGCAGAGAACACCGGAACAAGATGACATCACTGGACACACACACACACACACACACACACACAGATGTGGGCCACACACTGCGGCCCATTTCTCTCCTCTCAACCTCCTTTCAGCCTTTCACTCAGCTATCACTCTTTTCCGGCCCTTTTTCCTCCCTCTGCCACGGTCTTTTCATCCCTTCTGTGTTCGGTTCATACAGTAGACGCTACCTTTTGTCGCAGAGCACTGAAAGTCTCGGTGTCTGTGCAAGGGAGGGGGGGAAAAAAGTGCATTCCGTAAACACTTCGTACAAAACCACAGACTGGGCCGCACTTAAGTAAAATCCTATTTTCATTGATCTAATTTTGATAAAGGATCGTCTTCAGTTATGTGCTCTGGGTAAAAGCTGATAACCAGTGAACTGAGAGAGAGAGAGAGAGAGAGAAAGAGAGAGAAAGAGAGAGAGGGAGGGAGAGAGAGAGAGGAGCACATTAGCAAACAGGGAAAAAAGGAAATCGTTCCACGTTGATCTAATTTTGATAAACAGCCTCAATGCATGCAGACGTAGAGTCCATGGACCTGGAAATGTGCAGTAATGCTGTTTCTCTCTGTGTGTGTGTGTGTGTGTATCTGGATTACTGATATCCAATAACGTGGGTTCCTGTTTATCACACTGATTCTATGAAGCTAAAACTCATTATAAGTGATAAGATAGCATAAGATAAACTGTGTGTGCATTTGCTTTTTCCCCCGTGATAAAAGTCTTCCTGATTCAATCTGGAACTTTCTTTGTGCAGCGACAGAGCAGGTAACTCACTGATAGCGATGAGAAACAGAGGGCTCTCTTTCTGAAGTTCATATCATCGTCTGATATACATAATAAAAGACATTACACTGATTTCTTATTAGAAATAAATAAATAAAAAAGGCATTTTTGGGGAATCTATTGTCTTCATTAAAAAGCTACATGCATTTCTTTGGTTAGAGGATGTTTTTCTTATCTAAAATTAAATTGCTTCCTTCCTTAGACATCTTTTTTTTTATATTTGTCTGGGGAGCAGTGGCCCACTTCACACTGACCAGTGAAGCACCATGTCAGAATGTGTGTGTGTTTGAATGTGAAATGAATGTATATGAATATTTAAGTGTGTGTGTGTGTGTGTGTGTGTGTGTGTGTGTGTGTGTGTGTGTGTGTGTGTGTGTGTGTGTGTGTAAAGGCCCTGTAGGTTGACACTTGCATACTTTGCTTCAACGTGCACACATGCACACAATCTGGTGTGGAAACCAGGACACGGCAATCTTAACTCTTCCCACTGCCCAAAGGAAAAGAGTGAGAGAGGGAAAAGCATACAAAGAGTAAGGGGGAGGAGAGAGAGTGTTATTATAATGTGCATCCTTAATACCTGTGGTCTTATCCTCTGGTATTAAGTGTCTTATTAACTGTCTTAGACTCCATTTTATTGGTTTTCTGAGAATAGTTCAGTGGGCTGATTCCCACACAAGTCAGACCCACATGACCCATTCAGGTGCAGCTGAAGTCAACACGGTCCAGAATACGGAATCGAACAGCCGACCTAAAACACAAAACTGTGCCATTTAATTAGGGAAGCAGATGGCCCTTTAATGGGAATTCATGAATGGGTTGAGGGCTGCAATACTACGTTTTCTCTCTCAACAGGCCTATTTCTTCATCTCTTATCTGCAGCCAACTTTAAATGATGCATTTCCACCTGACAGATAAGAAACCCAGATATACATTTCATCTCATTACACATTTATCCATGAAGGATTACAATATCAATCTGAAGCCAGTGCTCAGAATTTAAATAACGGAGGAAGTGTCGCGTCGGAAAGGTGGCTCCAAATTCCATGCACACGTGTCGCAGCCATGGCAGCATTTAAGCGTGTTTTTGCTTGACGGCGGTCGTGCTGTTACAGCTCCAGCTCCGGGGCTGTGTAGCACAAAGCGAGGTTTGTCAATATTAATTAAAATCACACTCCCACTTGCATTACTGGAATAACAAGATAATGACTGTTTATGGTATATTTTAAACAACAATGTAATGGGTGGATAATGGCCTGAAGACTCGCGATACAGCACGGGCCCTCCTATCGGGGGAAAGCAATACATTTTGTGGTACATATAGCCAATTATGTATTTTCTATTACTGAAATATCCTTTTCAAATCACACAAAGCGACCTCGGCTCTCCAGAGAGGAAGAAATAAGACCGGCACACACGTGAATAAGACGTAGAAGCTAGCCTGACAGGCTATGAACGATGCTCGGTGTGAAGTTTAAAACAAAAATCAAAAAAGACACGTGCACAAACACATTGCTCTCCTTTAACGCTGACACCCAAAACAACCTGTTTTCTCATTTTCCCCTTCATTTCCGCTTTTTGGATTCATGGTAACAGATGTGTCGCTAAATGTTGGATGCGCACTAATGCACACGCGGCGGCAATGCATCTTAATTGCCAAAAGACCTTGGACAGGAACGATTTCCTTCCTCGAGGGGAGCCAGACAAAGGAAAGGAGTGAGAAAGAGTGACGGAAAGATGTAAGTAGAAAGAAAAAGAGTGAGAAAATGAAGAAGTGTTCAAACCAAACTGCATAATTAGAGTATAACGCCTCGTAATGACCTCACACACGCACACACACACACACACTGCTTTGCCAAAATGACTTTATCTCCCCAATTAGCCCTGGTGGGGGGAGAGGAGAGGAAAGGGAAAGAATGGTGAATCCACAAGTAGAGAATGTAATTTTCATGCACAGCATCACTGCCATTTTTAATATTTAATATTCCACGGGAGTCCGGAAAGAAGCGCTTCTTAATAGCTTTTAATTGATGTCCCTCCAAAGCAGAATGAATAATCGCCTGTACTTTTACATTCACAAACCACTTTGTCTGCCAGTCGCCCAATTTAGCCGTTCGTCCACCTACACACCCACCCAGCAACCCCGTCCGTCTCCTGTCCATACAAATATCGACAAGTCAAGTAAACGTCTATTTTTTTTTTACATTTTTCTATAAAAAAAAAGAGAGAGCGACAGAGAGTTGAATGGTTCACGTCTTGGGTGAAGTGGCACGTCTTTCTCCCTCTCGGTCCGATGGTAAATTGTGTAGTTGTTTTCATGCTGTATGCAAGCGTGTGCACGTGTGTTTAAGGTCAGAGGTCGCGGTAATGGGAAATCAGCAACAGCGAACGGCCACAGGGGTCAAGGTGAACGCCGAGCGGAGGAAAACATGCACACAGCAGGATGTGCACACAATGTTGCAGAGGAGAAACGCACACAGCCCAGATGCACCTACACACTCACATGCACGGAAAGACACATATAAGAAATAAGAAATATAAGGTTGAGCAACGGACCTGAAATTCACTGTAATCTGTTATTCTGTTATTAACTCTAAATTCAATTAAAAACTTTTAACATTCCTTAAAAACAATCTTGTCGCACCTACGTCTGCATGAGGTACAAACAGGAGGTAGTAATTGTCCCCAAAACAATATTTATCACTGTGGTTTCCCCAAAAACATTCATCAAATCGAGAAAAATTGGTGCCAAAATAAAAGAGCATTCATGGAAAATAGTAACGCTGTACGCTCCGAAGCCCATAAGCCGTTCAGCAACTTCAAAGTGCACCATCAAATTGAAGCCAAAAGGACAAATGATAAGGGTAGCCAGCTCATTAGGGCCCGCTCATCAAAATGCAGAGGCCACACTGGACTCCCAGCAAAACAAATGGACAATACTGCCACTGCATAATAAGAACAAAAAAACAAGCATCTGCTTTAAATGCTGGTGTATAAAAATGAGTCGTAAAAGAAGATGATGAGGGGTGTCTAAGGCGATATTTTGACATTGAAATGGATAGGAGCATGGCGAAACCCAACTACTCCTTCACCATGTCGATTCAGGAATCCTCCTCACTATCTGTATCCGTCTCCATGAACCCACACAGTTTTTCACTCCGAGTGGAGCCAATTCACATCAAGAGCACTACTGCCAGCTATTATAAAGGGCTGGAATTAAGCAATACTGTGACCTTTCGCCATCATGACTGTGGAACCGATGGCGCTGTAGCATTGCGTTACATGAGCCTCAATAGGATTGTGCACGACGTTCAGCAACCCCTTGGAATATCACAGAGTGCCGGTGACTGGATGCTGACGTCGCCCCTGAGCAGTGTCACCGATGAGAAGAGTCTGTTGGTTAAGGTGCATGTGTGGAGTTACAGCCTAACACATCAATATCTCAAATACTCAAACCGCTTCTTCAGCACTTCTCCTCTTCACCCCTCTATCTTTCTCAACGTCCTCCAGCTGCATTGGTGCCCACACACACACTCAAAGAGAAGACACACACACGCATTTCCGGTGTTGATGGCCATGCTCTAGCTGTCAAGAGATAGATCAGCCACCCTCCAAGGAGTGTGTGTGTGTGTGTGTGTGTGTGTGTGTGTGTGTAATCATGCCTCATCTCTGTTCCATTTGCTCCAGACAGCACCATGCATGATAACCCTCATGTTATCAGGGAGAGAGGAATGGTTGCTTAGGGAATATCACCCGGCGTCCTATTTGTTGAGAGTTTTCACATTGTGCCTCACACAGCCCTCCATATCTCGCTTAAAAAAAAAAACTGTCTGTCACTTTATCTGAGGCCTTAATTGGACATGAAAAAGTAGGTCTTATCACACACACGACACACGCCCCTGCCAAACAGTCAGATAAAAAGCCGGCCCCGGATTATCGCTCTGCTCCGACACCTCCACTGCTAAAGCTACAGGCAAGGCCAGACCTCAAGGCCCGAGCTCCACTTAGGCACATCGCTCTATTTGGATCTCTGCAGTCTGCAGTCGCTGACATAACCGGCGACAAACCCGTAGCTCCTCATCTCTAATGCTTTTCAAATGCCGTTTAAAATGACATTTCATGGCTTGCTAAAGAAAAGGAGGAGTGCTTAATGGTTGCAGCGATGAACTGGTAAGGCCCAATACACCCACATGGGACAAAATACATGTTTTAAGATACACATTATCTTAGTGTAAGTAAGTCAATAGACAAACACTTGGATTGTTCAAAGGTGGTGAAAAGAATTGAACGACTGAAATGTATCAAATTCAAGGAACCAATAACATCTTCAAGGGCGGCGTCAGAGCGGGGATCGCCATCAAGGCCAAAACCACCGCGAAAATGTTACACACCTTCCGTGGCCCGTGCTACACACTTCCACGAAGTTTCATGCTTGCAAGCTTTTTCGTAATCCTGCCGACAGACGAACAAAACCCAGAGCGTAAGATAACTTCCACGTCAGAGGTACAAAATCTTTGGAATAGAAACAGCGGTGGAAGAAAAACTACAAAGCAGACCTTTTCTCATTTTCAGTGAGCAATGGAAATGGGTCACTCAAGGACAAGGAATCTCATTTCTGTCTGTCTGTCTGTCTGTCTGTCTCCTCTTCTCTGCCACCCCTGCAGAAAGCAATCTGCTTGAGAAAGAAACGGAGAGCGATACGGAGAAAGAGAGAACAAGAAGGAAACTGACAAAGAGAAACAGGAAGAGAGGGCGAACAAATCACTGCTAGTGAATACGATTCTGTACTAACAGCTTGATATTAGACGTGCATGCGCACACACACACACACACACACACACACACACACTACATCATTCATCAGGATACAGCCTGGGGGCTGACTTATTCTCCTCACACTGCGACACACTCTTGATAATGAAACACGCGCGCGTGTACACTCGCTAAAGACACCTACAGCTGGCGAATACCAAGACCTTCAAAGTGATAGTTAGCACCCAGTCATTACTGGAGGAGCGAAATAAAGAGAGGGGGGGGGGGATGAGGCTGAAGGTGATCGACGAAGACGGGACATTAAACATTAAAGACGGATAAACATTGAAGAGGAAGACGCAGAGAAGTAGAGATGCTTGTGGTCGTCGTCCACAGCTCGGATTTTATTTACACTCCCTTTTCCCCGTCATTATTTTATCTCCTGCTTTACCGTTTCTCATCTCCTCACAGCGAGGGAACAAATAAAAACAATAGAGACATTACTGGTTGGAGAGGACTAAACAGAAGGGAGTGGAGGGGAGATACTGATCATTTACAGCAGCAGCTGTGCCTCTGAAACACAGCGCAGGCAGACGAGGCGATATTAAATGTAACGACCCCCTCCCCAAAACGTGCTTTCGCCGCGGCGGAGATCCAGAGCAGGTGTGTGCACTACGCTGAACAGGAACGGACAGAAACGACGAGGACCTCTCTCCGTCACTACACACACACACACTTGTGCAAACATATTTGTTTTCTATATTTGTACAGTCAGAGCTCGTTGCTCCCTCTAGTGGTTCAGATCTCCATCTGGAGATACACTATCAGTGATGAAGAGCCACTTCCTCCCTCACAGTTCAGGATATTACACAAGGTGGTGCCTTTTTTTGGCTTATTAAATGCGACTCGCCCCAATTCCGAGTCTCCACCGTGTGCCGCAAGCATGCGTGACTTTGTCAGCCTTTTTACAATTCAAGGGGAAAGCTAAATAGAGATGAACGGCTTCTGCTAACACTCATTCACACCAGAGGCTCTACAAAATCTTTGAGGGATTCTTTTCAGGGCAGAGGCTTTCTATTTCCTCATGCGGGTGTCAGGTGATTGACGGTAATCAGAATCAGTGGAAAAGAAAAAAAAAACTCAGCTGAAACCGAAACAAACCACATTAAGGCTTCGTGTGACTGATTACTACTCATTACAAACCAATTTCCCCCCCCCCACACACACACAACATGTAGGCAGGCAGGAAAGGGCCTTCTTCTAAAAGTCAGACAGTTAACCGTCAAATATTTCACTGTGCTGACTGTAGGCAGATATCAACAGGCGTGATATTAAAGCAACACTAAAGAGTATTTAAAATAATGTTTCCAAAATAGTTTCAGTGGTTCATCACCTCAAAACCGGGTGAACGGCACTTCAGCATTCGCTCTGCAGCCCTCTATCGGCTGTAACTGCATGGCATGTAACTTTGCCTCGTCGGGTAGCGGTTTTGTAGTTCTAATGAGACTACGAATTTGACCTGCTTTACGGCAAGCGTTACAAAAGCCAGCTGCATAGAGATCAGTAGGAGAACACCCGGCAGGTGCGTGGAAGATACCTTGCAGATAGGTAGTTTTCTAAATTGGCGTCATGGCAGAGCCCGCAAAGAAAAGGAGGAGTATAATGTCCGATGAGGCGAAGAAAAGAAAACGGGAGCATGACAAAGAAAGAGCTCGTACAAGAGTGAATATCGGACTGGCTCACACTCGTTGGCGAGAGCTGAAGGAGGCTACAAAATGCAAGATGGATGGTGACTTGGCTTTGTTGATGCTGGACTAAAAATGACCGGTAATCATTTTTTTTCCCAACAGTGTGCAGCTGTGTACAATACATTGCCGATTATTTTATTGGCTCATGTTAGCTAAGGCGTTAGCTATTGTGCTAATATATATGTAACTATCGCTATGGCTCATGTTAGCTAATCTTAGCTAAGGCGTTAGCTACTCTACCTTGTCACTGGACATCGTTCAAATCGTTCATCGTTTCCAGAGACGGTTCTGCATACAAACAAATAACGTGCGTGCGACGGTAGGCTGCGGTAGGCTAAATTATTTACGACGGCAGTAATGGACAATGCCCTTCCAACCTGTAGGGGGACCGAAGAGGAAAAGTTCTTAAGTGTTGCTTTATGATTAAGGAGTTATGATATATTTTTTTTTTATCGTTCAACTAGGAGGTTCTGTCATTTACATGGTGATTACGATAGGAACACGGTTCATTGCTCGGACCTATACTGTGTCTCCCCTCCCTCACCAAGCCATGGTACAGCCACAATGAGCTATTGATTCCAAATCCCCGCCAGTTATCTTAAATCTCCCAACACAGATGAGCAAACAGACCAGGAGCTGGTTCATCCTGGGCACCGACGCGCTAAAGAGCCTGTAAATATATAATGGAGCCAATTACACTACAGAGACCGGACTCTTGTGTTTGATCATACAGTCTGTCTGTTTGTGTGCAAAGTGTGTGTCCATGCGTTGGCTCTCAATCAGGTTAGTAACAGTGTTAGGGCGAAGACAGGAAGCAACACACACACACACACATACATACACACACGCACACACGCAAGCACGCACACACACACACACACACACACACACAAACACTGAGCAACTATGTTTTGACAATAACTCTAAGTTTTACAGCCCACTATAGCTGCACATCTGGATAACATCAGGACACACAGGCACCGACACACACACACACACACACACACACACACACACACACACACACACACACAGAGAAGTACCGAGATGATGTCGAAGAAAAGAGGTGGCCAAAATAGAGCACAAACTCACATGCTGCCAAGAAAAAGGCAAACATCTTGTTTTCCTCCCCCCCTCTCTCTCTCTCCATCTTCCTCCCTCCCTCCATCCCTCTATCTATCTATCTATTTCCTCCATGGCCTCCCTCCCTCCCTCCTTCTGTTCTCTCCGTCTCTTGTCTAATCCTATACGACAGAGACACAGAACACAAATCTCCTTGTTGGCAGAGAAACTACTGTGTGTTTCTACGGAGAGGGGGGGGAGAGAGAGAGAAAGAGAGAGAGAGAGAGAGAGAGAGAGAGAGGAGGAAGGAAAAGAGAGAGACTGTTGATTGACTGTTGAACACCAGTTGAAGTGATTTATGAGGTTGGAATCTGTGCTGGAACATATGTAGAAGCTCTGCGTTGATCGTTCTATCTGGCACACACACACACAAACACAGAGAGAGAAAGAAAGAGAGAGAGAGAGAGAGAGAGAGAGAGAGAGAGAGAGAGAGAGAGAGAGAGAGAGAGAGAGAGAGAGAGAGAGATCACACTCTTTTGCCAAACTGAGTGTGTAGCAAGCTGGAGGGTGTTAGTTGGTGTACAGTAGACAGCTACAAACCGTACAGTCAAAAACTACATTGTCTATAAACTACAGCCATTACACACACACACACACACACACACACACACACACACACACACAACACACAAAGCCGGTACATTCAGCTTTAAACTTCTCTGGGGAAGCAACATTTCGAAATAATTTGAGTTACGATTCCAAAACAAACAAAAAAAAAAGACTAGAAAAGCATCCAACCTCACATGATCTCAATGACAAAAATCAACATAGAAGACTGGCCAGATTCTGTGGTGGTTTACAGTTTCTCCACTTTGGTAATGGAACAGGAGCACAGTGATGATCAAAGAACAACGTTGACTTAAAGCCATCTGCAAAGTTTCATGTTGCAAAAGCACCTGCTGGTAGCTTCAGCCCTTACTAGAGTTTTGGAAATGATGAATGCAAATTACAGCTAAGAAACAAAAAACTAAATATATACAGAGTATGTTTAAAATGCATCACATAATGCACACACAGACAAAATATCAATGTATGTTTTACAATTAAACCTCTACAAATGGATTTTTAACTTTCAGTTACAGCCCGACTCCGACAAAAACATTCTCCCAACCTGGAATGAATGCATGTGAACTTCTCCACTGTAAAACACAAGAGTATCCTCTGACTATTTAATAAGAATGCTAAACAAATGTCTCTCAGCCAGAGGCTGTCTCTTGTCTCTTCATCGCATCATTGAAGATGAAATATTTCTGAAATAGTTGGTTGGTTGTAGAGCCGTTAATTAACTTATTAGCTGATCGTCTGAAATGAACTGCTGTTTTGATAATCAATTAGATCATTTTCCAAGTAAAACTATACCATGTCCTCAAATGTGATCATTTTCTTCTTTCTAGGCTGTACATTAAAGTAAATTGATTCTTTCTGGAGTGTTGGTTGGAGCCAACGAGCACATTAAATGTCACCTTGAACTGTGGGAAACCCTAACAGACATTTCCAAATATATGGCCCTAACATGATATGCAAGGATTGCATTTTCATGCATCTACTTAAAACTGAACATATGGACAGAAAATAGATACATAAGCAGGGGCAATGTTGTTGAAGCTTTTTAAAAATACACATCAGTAATTAATGACAATATGACAGAAGGAGAAAGAGGGAAAAAGATCCACAAACAGAACCTTCTGTGAGAATTAGTAGATCCTGTAACCTAACTTTGTCTCTTTTTCTTCCCTTTCCCTCGTCCCTATCAGTCTCTCTCCCTCGTTCCCATAGTAATCATTCAAACCTGATTGCTCTGATCCCTCTATTCTATTTGTCATTAAATACAAGACACGCACACACACGCACACACACACCAGCATCACCACGCATGGACACACATACACGCCAAGAGACAGAAACAAATGCCATTTAATCAAACCGTATAAATAAATAAAAGGTTTTTATTTCCCATAAGTCCATCTGGTCGCATGCATCACACACACAGCCTTCATCTGCCGGTCAATAAAGCGCACACACACACACACACACACCACACGCTCTAAATCAAAGGCACGGATGACCACACACATTGGCCGGTGAATCTAAATGTAGATGAGTTCAGTCTGCTAGAACGACTGGCGGCAAGAAGAAACCTTTATCAAGCAAATCTATTTGTTTTCCTGTTATTTTCGCTCTCCGCGGTCGACCGTCCCGTCAATCGGTTTAACAAAATGTTATCGACGTGGGTTTTCCGTCGCTTTAATTCCGAAGCGCTCCCGCAATTTCGTTTGAAATGCGACTGCAGTTCCAACCCCGGCGTTCCAGAGACGCACTATTGTCAAATTGCAGAGAATAAAAATAGAACCAAGCGCAGGGCACCGCATAAACACAAGCCGGGAACAAAATGCTTCAAACGTTTATTCGCCGATTCTCCTTTGATGGATTATACCTCTCAAGCAAGTAGCAGTCTCGGTTATTTCTTTCCCCTTCTTTTTTTTTTTATTTAATGCCGTCAGGAACAGAATGGGATAATTTGAAGTTTGATGCAACGCAGAGCAGAGGGAGTAAAATATGTGTACACATTGAAGTCACCTGTATTTTATTTTTCCTACTAGACTAAACCCATGTTGGTGGTTGACCCAAAGCAGACATCGTGTCGGGGCTGCTGTTCATTTTCAGGCCTCGTCCACAGTTACAATTTGGGCCGACATGAATCAGCTTTCAGCCCCAGTTTTGACTGAATGGTTCCAGATAATGAGAAGCCACAGGAACCTCAACCAGAGAACTGAACAGAGTCTTCTCCTTGCAATCTCGTTTGCATTTGCATCACACTGGACGAATGGGGAGGAGGCAGGCAAGTCAGTCACAAACACTATTTTCAGTCATCCTGTTCTGCGGGTTCAGAGTTGCGTGACTCGGATTCTTAAAGACACATGCTGAGGTGGAAAAGGAGACGAAAAATTCAGAGTAGATGTTCAGTTAAGTTTGTTAACTGATCTAACATCAAAACACGACTTAAATAATCTATTTTGATACACAACCCTTTAGATTTACGACAGCTACAACAAGCTACTGCGCTCTCTAGTGGACAACCTATGTAATGGAGACACATATTTGAAAAATTGCCTAATTTACTACATGTAGGAGCCACTGTCATCTATCATTAAAAAGGGAACAAAAAGACGCATCCTATTTAAACAACACTGGGGATTTTGGGATAATCCAAAACCTGAATATCGGTGTGTTTGACATTCCAAAGGTTTGATTAATACCAAGGGGAGAAATTCTGTCAATCACCGTCTCACACACACACATCTACACACACACACATCTACACACACACACACACACACACACACACACACACTCCTCCCTCCAATCTCCACCCGCCCTGCACCACCCCGCCCCTCCTCTCGGAATGAATCGCTCCTTGTCCCTGAACTGATGGAGCGATAAAGTTGGTTTAAACAGTCGTAGACACACCGGCAGGAACATGTGTTTTACATCAAGAGCTCCCAGCTATACAAGAGCTAATGTTACCGTCTGTGTGTGTGTGTGTGTGCGTGTGTGTGTGTGTGTGTCAGAACAGGAGTGCTACATGTCTTTGCAATCTCCTATCAGCTTTTAATCTCCGTTCAGCAGAGGAGGGGAGACGGAGAAGGGGAGGGAGAGAGAGAGAGAATAGGCACTCAGTGAGAGGAAGTGATAACCAGAGGGGGGACACAAAGTTATCCCCCATCTCTCCATCCTCCCATTATTCATTTCATTTCGCAAAGCTCCTTTGCTATTTTGCCTCAGGGGGAAGAAGGACGGAGCGAGCAGGAGTCGTCTACTTTGGTTTACATGTGCGTTCGTGTGATTTCATGCTTATTGTCCGAACACTGTGCGACTTGGCGATTTTCATCTCGGCTTCTTTGGTTACTTAGCAGGGCCACGTTGTCAACATCCATTCCTCACTTAGCGCATGCGAGGGACTCAACAGCTACTACTTGCTAGACTCTTGCAACGTTTGTTTAGACCTTCCGCTGTATTGTCGCCGTCCTATTTGCAACACGTTTGCGTTTCTTTTATAGTCGCCTCGAGGAGAGAAACTGCATGCAACACGCAAATCTAATGTCTGACCTTCTCAGCGCACTAGTTCCGCCAAAAATACACATCATCTGATGGTGGAAAACACGTTCATCTCACCATTTGATCAATAACCAGCTGTGTAATCACTTTTGAGATGCCCGACTAAAAAACACAAACTGAGAGGTGGTGACAGCCTAACCTGCACATTGCAACATTTTAAACGAGTTTAAAAGAGATTAAAACGGGTGAATAACAGCGAATTACTGGCCCCACAACTAGATCACTACTTATTGCTCAGACCAGGGAATGTGATTTGTATGGGATTATGGAGCGGCTGCCGTGGGTTTCAGCTCCAATGGAACAGGTGTAAAATGCTGTTGGGGCTTGATGGTGTTTAAACAGACTGGAAGTACTAAGTGGGGGATTTGGAGACAGAGATGCACATTCTTCTCGCTCAAGTCTCCAGCTTTTGTCATTTCAAACTAAATTTGTGGAGCTGTTGCACCTTATCCGAGGTCACCCGGCAAAGGTTTCCTACAAAAGACTAATCCAGATTATGTCACATGTGCTGTTAAAACTGCAGGAAGCCGCCTCTTCAATACTTTGCTGTGACTCAGCTGTGGACACACATTCTCGAACCGACTTAACAGGAAAAAAGGAAATACAAACAGATTATTGCGGGTGTAGAGCACGCACGGGTAGAATGACCATCGATGAAAGACAACTACAGACGTACACACACTCTAGAGAAACACCGTAAACAGGATAGACAACAGACCACACGCACGCCACGCGGGGAGATAGCGATCTCCAGCGCTTGTGTATCTGGGTAGACGGCAGGCTAACACGCCAAAAGCACAGTGCACAGGATACCTGCTGATGTTGCAACACATCCTGTGACCATCGACATGTGACTTTGGGTACAATCGAGTCATAACCGATGTTTTCTCCCTCTCTGATGTTGCATCTGCAGGTCACACCTTTAGACAGACGCAGAACAGACACTGGTATCAAGTACTAGTCGGTTGTGGAGTTTAAAAAGGCTTTTGTTGAGACTGATAGTGATTCCTTTTGTCAGAAAATAGAGGAAAGCATTATGCATCACAACAGTATTCAGCTTTGGGGCAGATGTGAGTTACTGGTTACAGTTGCTTACTGCAGAAACACTGATTTTGAACACTGGCCAACTCTGTGTGTGTGTGTGTGTGTGTGTGTGTGTGCGCACACATTCAGACCTTATTAGGTTGTAGTTGTGGTGATGCTTAACCCCACTCAGAGCTTGGCAGCTGCTCCCCTTTCTCTCTGTCTCTGCCTGCATCTTCTCCCTCATCTCGCTGTCTTTGTCATCCCCCCCTTGCTCTCTCTGCCTCTTACTCTCATCTCTTTGTCGCTCTACTCTCTCTCTCTCTCTTCCTGTCGACTGCTCACTCTCTCGGTGGTCTCGAGGTAATGTAACACTTGTTTCCTGGTTGATCTGCAAATAGGGGGCTTTAAATAATGGTGATCTTTCACATATGTTCATCTGTTTGCAAGGTGCGGGTAATACGCGTTCATACATGTGCGGTTGTGTGTAACTTTTAACTGTACACACGGCATAAGGCACTAAACTCACAGAGTCTAACTGTTGAGTTTCGCAGCAGCATTGCCATGTCTGCACTCAATTTCGAACGTCCAACTTCGAACCACAATGCAAATGCAATCAGTGTTTAAAGGTACCGTGTGGAGTTTTGGCCACGGCGGGGGCAGAATGTTTACGAGTGGGTCCCCACGTTGTTTGTACCATGCTCCACTCACACAAAGCTTTTTACTTTAAGATTGTCAGTTACCATGCCAACCAAAGTCATAATGTGACTCAGCAGTGTGTTGGACTTCTAATCAGCTGGTGTCCCGGGGGATCTCCTCCCAGACCTGGATCAGGGTATCAGGAACTGCCTACACGCTCTGGCCACATGAGGCCGGGGAATTCCCTGCACCAGGAGGAACCCAGATCCCACTGCACCAGGAAGAACCCAGATCCCACTGCACCAGGAGGAACCCAGGGTCTACTGTGGTTGTTGTAAAGCTGCAAGGTCTTTGGTTTTGAGAGAGAGAGAGTTGTTCTTAATCAGTGAGCTGTGTGTTAGATCAAAGGAATAACATGGATCCACTTTCACAGAGGATTTTCTCTCTAAAATGGGTTTGGTTATCTCGGTGACCTGAACCCAAAACACAGGAATATATGTAACACTTGAATAACGGAAGAATATTCTGTAACAGTTAGAAAGATGGATCACGTTTCCACTATTTCTGAGCAGAGATAATAGTGGTAGAGGGACACATGATGCTTAATTTTTCTCTAATGGGAAACAAATATTTTGACAATTCAGCCAGACTCCATAGACACTGTGTGGGTTTTTTTGTGAGACATTCTCTTCCAAGTTATATTATGCAGCAAAATTATATGAATACATAAAAAGACATCATTAACAAAGAATGTTCAAGGACAAAAGCAGTAGCTCAGAGTGATACACACACACACACACACACACCACACGAACACAGGGGCATGCATGTACATACCCATTGTTTGGCTGCACCTGGTCTATTCAGGAACAGGATAGATGGGACTCAGGGACCTGACTATGTGAACGTTAGTGTCAGTGTGTGTGTTTGTGTGTGATTGTGTGTGTGTGTGCAACCTTGGAAGCCAAACATCTGCAGCAATGACGCACTTCAAGTAACAGCAGAAGTAATAGTACACACACACACACACACACACACACACACACACACACACAATACCATAACTATAGACAAATGATTAAGTTAATATTTAACAGGATAGAACTCCAGTGTGACTTCTTTCTCTCCACTATGAACCAACTACAACTAAATACCTCCTCATTGTTTCATGCCTCTGCTAACGTGCCATGTTTACATCCACATCTGTCCAAAAAGTCATCACTTTATCCTAATAGACATGTGTCAACTTGTCATAATTAGCATGATCCATTCTTGAGTTATGACCAAGAAACCAGTGACCTTTGACCCCCAACTCCTAATCAGTTCATTCTTATGTCCAGGTCAATGCTATTGCCAAATTTCAAGAAACTCCCTCGAGGCTTCCCTGAGATATCACGTTCACGAGAATGGGACGGACATGCGATCACAGTGACCTTGATCTTTGACCTTTGGCAACTAAAATCGAATCACTTCATCCTCGAGTGCCACATTTGAAGAAATTCCCCCAAGGTGTTCCTAAGCTATCGTGTTCGTGAGAGCGGTAGAGACAAACAACCAGAAAACATAATGCCTCCAGCCACGGCTGCCAGCGGCACACAGGGATAAAAAAGGGAAGATACTTTCAGAAGGTGATTTCAGAACAAGAGCAAGTGTTTATCTAAAAAAAGTTATTTGCATCTACCGTTGCACAGCACCATGGCAAAAACACATCAACAAGGGGCATCAAAATGCACCACTGTGTTATGCATTATTTCTGCTGTTGGACTGAATAAAATGCATCTTGTATCTGCCGATCTGTTTCTGGTTGCATGACACAGACATCTCTTTTGGTTTTTCTTGTCTGATTCATGTGGTTTTCCTTAATGGTGACAGCTTGTTCATTTACCGCTGACAATATGCAGGAGACAATTATAAGAGGGCTGAGTAATTTGGGCTTGAATGAAGGGGGAAACAATTCTCGAAGTTCTCTCCATACAGTTGAATTGTAAACACTTGTGAAATTATTTTCAATAAATCCATCCTCTGTTTTTTTTTTTTTATCTGAAGGGCCGCTCTAATGACAGAAGTTGTCAATGATGTACAGAGTGTAATGCCCCTTAAGCCACATTTGTGATTTGTGGCACTGGTCTGTATAATTAAAATTGTTCTTGCAAAAAGTTCTCGCATTAAAACCCAACTGCATAAAAATCTTTCCGCCTACATTTTGAGCACACAAAAGGTTTTAAAAAGAAAGCCTCCGATCTCTGCTCACACTACAACTGGAGCAAACTCAGTCCCTCAATGGCTCTCGTCAAAACATCAACAAAAACAAGGCTCTCGCAGCACAACTGGACTATAATAGATTTAGCTTCTTGCGCTCTCCACTGAGCTACACAGGACACGCCGATCTATACTCCGGGAGAGCAGACGTTTTGAACAGCGGAAGCTGTGCCGGGTCCTGTTGTTTTCCACAGCCAGCCAGACACAGAGAGAGAGAGAGACAGAGAGAGAGAGAGAGGAAATCTCCAGGGAAATCGAATATACAAGATGCATCATGCCAGTGGAGCAGAATTCATAAACACACATGCACGGAGACGCACACGCATGCACACACTGGTGGGGAGTTCCTAATGAGTGAAAGGCTCACAGGGGACACCGAGGGGGGGTGTAGACAGAGAGAAAAGGGGGAAGTTGACGGAGAGACAGACAGAGAAAGGGAGAGAAAACCGATGTATCCTTCTGGAGCTTTCACCCCATATCAAGTATGCACTGCACTGAGAGTTTGTGTGAGTGTATTATAAGTTTGAGGGTGGATATGCATGTCCACTGAGAGGAGTTAAAAGTGAAAATCTCCACTTAAAATGCTCACACACGCACACACACACACACACACACACGGATGGCACAGTCATCTGCACGCGCACATGCCCAGAGCCATCTTGCTACCTTGCCAAGAGGGCCGTGG
>CM056836.1:9155151-9240151 GCA_029853015.1 Chelidonichthys spinosus | reverse complement strand
TCACATCCACAATTTCTTCCTCTCCCTGCGTGCGTCCATTTATCTATTCTTCTCCGCTGTCCTTGAGGTGGAATTCCCTTTCAAAGCACAGTCTGGAATGTATTAGATGATCTAAGTTTTCGATTCACATATGTTTTGGTATCTTAACGTGTTCACATATGCTCTGGCTCAGAGGCGGACCTTTCTCAGCCCTACTTAACTCGAAAAACCACCATTACTCAAAGTCTGTCTCATTCCATTTATAAACTCAAACGCTAACCAAAGCTTTTACTTTAATTTCATCTCCAAACCTCATGTGCTTTTCCATCCCTGCCTCATATAGTCAGTAAAAACGTCACAGAATTACATTTTGGACTGAGATAATGTCTTCAATGTAATAAATCACTATGAAAACAAAGCCTGAAGCAGGGCAATGTCTCCACAAGGTAACACCGTGCAGCAAAGATACATCAGGCCTTTCAAAAGTACTACTATCTACTATATACACAATCTGACTAATACTAAGTCAGATTGTGTGTGTGTGTGTGTGTCTGTGTGTGTGCATCTGTGAGCGTCTGACAGCTTTGGTGTGTGTGAGGTGTTCATCGAGCCCTGTGAACCAGGTGAGTCCTTTGAGGAAAAGAAGGGAGATGAAAGAATAAAAAGAAAAAAGAGGAGAGATGGATCGATGCAGAGGAGAATTGAAAGGCAGGTGAGGATGAGGGACACACACGCACACACACACACACACACACACACACACACACACACACACACACACAAAGAAACCCCCCCCCCAAAAAAACCCACCAAAAAAAACATGAGTGTTTGGATGAAACATGACTTTGGATATTTGTTTCCATCTCTTTTGTCTCTCTTTTTTTTAAATCCTTCACTTCCTCCAGACTTTCCTCTCATCCGTCCATCTCTGCCCTCCCTTCAGCCCTCCGTCCTTCTCCCTCACTACTAGGCCATTTGGATTTTGGGTGGATTCACCTTTAACAATTCTGCTGCGCCAAAGACTCTATTTAAATCGGACTTAAAGTCTGTATGTGTGCATGTCCTTAAGTGTCAATGTGTGTGCGTACTAAGTTATTTCAGATGATACTTTGCATTAGTGTCCCTCCCTAACCCTGCCCAGTGATGAGTCATGATCGTGTGTGTGTGTGGTATATTCATCTGTGTCTGTTGGACATGTCATTGCATGCCATGGAAACTGAGAATAAATATTGTGTGGTGAGAGGAGGAAGAAAGATAGTAGCAAAGGCCATATATTATGAAGTTATTGGAGTAATAAGTCGTCTTCAGCTTCTCCTCTAATAAATTGTTAAATTCTTCCCTCATGCTCTTCCTCTTGCTTCTCCTCACCTTCACATACTCACCAGCTTTCTTTTCTTTCTCTCTCTCTCGCTGAAAAAATTAAATTAAGTGTTCAACACTCCACTAAAAAGTCACTGAGAGTGGATGTGGTTTTAAAAAAGATCGGGATGTGGTTTTATGCTACACGTCTTTGTCGGCAAATCCTCACACATGCAGCTGGCGCATACAGTCCACATGGACCCTAACGGACCTGGGACCGACCCACTGATGGGAGATGGAGGTCCCAAAGTTTCCAAAGATACCAAATATTTACACCATCTGAATTTAGAGGTCCAGTCAGTTTGGAAAAAGCTGGTCTTTTTTAGACAAGCCGATCCACGTCAATCTCTGCTGTGCTTTAAGTACGTAGTTAACTAATCGTAGAGACTGGAAGCAGTTGGCTCCGTAGGAAATGCATAAAAATGCTTACGAAAGCTCGCAAACTCACACGGCCCAACTCGTTTATGACGGGGCAGCAAAGGGGAACGCTGCATGTTAAGGGGTTAACTTGTTTCTGCTACACGCTTTTATCTCCATCTGACTCTCCCCATCTCCTTCTCTTCATCTCAGCGTTCCTCCCTTTCTCTCTCACGCATGCAGCCTCTCTCCGTCTCACTCCCTCTCGCAGACACACACTGCCCCACCCACGATAATGAGCAAACCTCTTGCTGCCCCACCCAGGCCCGGTCTGCCAAGTTACTGCCAACACTTCACACACACGCACACACACACACACACGCACGCAACAGAAAACCCAACTTCTACAAAGAAGCCATACACACAACTCACACACTGCATGCACACACACACACACACACACACACACACCACGAACACCACTCTCACACTCAATACTACCACTTACATAGACCCATGTCAGTGCCCTGACACATCACAAACACACACATGTGCGCACACCCACACACACACGCGCGCACACACAGCTCAGTCTATTCTGATCTAATGTGATCATAGCCAATAAGCTCTGCGGCGCTGGCAGACCACTGACTGTTCCTACCAGTCCATGACATCACTGAGAAGTGAAAAGCACTGTGGCCTGAAAAGTAGGATGAGGGAACTGACTGACAGGTGGTCACCATGGGCCCTCGTTGTTGCAGCAACAAGCAAGTTCCTTCCCTGTCGCGGGTTAAAATCGGATTGAAAAAAAAAATAGAAGAAGAACAGAACTTACGGGAAAGGAAATGATGTCATGGAGTCAGACGCACTTGGATAAAGGCTCCGAGATATGAACGCTCACACACTCACAAGCTTCGCTAGCCAATGACGATCTGCATAAGTACATGTGACAGAAGAAATACATGTCTCCTTGTAGATGCTCCCTGCAGGAGGTCTAATCTGCACATCTGATTCAAAGGAAACGAGGATGAAGGGCTTATTAATAGAAGCACTTTGACAACTAATGCTCTCAGCAGGTAGGATCTGAATCTGGAGACCTAGCTAGAAAGGCCTTCAATCAGAGAGCCAGGGCTAAAAGCTCATATCAGAGTGTAAATGAGACAAAGGAGAAAGATCAGGCTGGATGAGAGGGGGGATGTGAATGTGGGGTATTAAGAAGGACAGAGGTAGGAGGGTGTGCACACGTTCCACCTTACCCGTAGAAGAGACTGGGACTCCTCTTTCGCGGCTCCACCTTTCTCCTGTCCTCCTCCACCTCCACTCCCTCCTCCTCCCGTGTACTGCTGAGGCATCCGGCTCTGTTTCTCCCCTCCGCCTGCGCCCGCACTGGCTCCTCCTGGCCTCCCTCCTCCGTACAGCCTGGCATCTCCCAAAAAGGACTTGGTATCTCCCAAAAAGGACTTGGTGTCTCCCAGGTAAACCATGCTAGGCGAAGTCACGCCTCTCTTCTGCTGCGAGGCCTCGTGATTGGCTGAAACAAACGACAATGACAGGGGGGAGGAGAAAAGAGAGGGACTCCCTCCTCCTGCTCCCCTTTCTACTCCTCTTTCCGGTCCCATTCGCTCCTTGGGCACCCAGAGTAAACCGTGTGCCTGCTCGCCTCCTCTCTCCCCGAGTCCTCTCGTCTCCCCAAGGACCCAGCCTTTCTCCCGCTCTCTCTCTTTCTCCTCACCTCCCTCACTTTTCACCACCCCTCCTGCCTCTTCTCTGCCTCCTTCTGCAAGCCGTCCCTCGGGCGGCGCAAGGGAGTAGAGGAGGCGAAGATCCCCCTTGCTTTCTTCTTTAATGGCTAAGGTAGAGGGAGCTGAGCAGCCATTGGCCGAGAGTGTCAACGAAGGCGTCAGTGAGGTGGGCAAGGATGTCGTTAACGAGGGAGAGGAGTCATGGCAGTGGGTCGAGTTAAAATGGTCGAGGAGGGCTGACGAATCGGGAGCCGTGAAATCACAGCGTCGACAACGGCAACACGCGTGGACACGCCTGTAAGAGGGAAAAAAAGGGAAGTGAGTCAATAATCCCCAAATAAAAAACTTGAATTGAATTAACAACTTCATTTGAATCATGCACTGCTTAAATATAGACAGTTTGTCAAACCATGTCTGAACATTACTGTTAACATGACATAATATTATTATTATTTGACCCCTTGGATTAAACCTAGTTGGAGAATCTTCAATGTGACAGTGAGGAGATTTCTGTAGGTTTTGTACTCCCCCCCATCGAAAAAATCCACTCCCCGACTTGACTAAATTGCATTTAAAGTGCATTCGTTCTCACCCGATTTCCTTCCAACCACTCAGGAGTTACACCGAGCGTGTGGCCAAAAAATGACTCAGTGTTCAACTAAATCACAATAAATTAGGACAAAAGAGTGAGAAGGGGATCTGACTGACAAGAACTGAATGACCCATCAACAAACCACCTTCATTTCCTGCTGGCAAGGCCCCGACTGACCGGCAATATATACACGATACACAACATCAGGCTTTTTCCTGGCCCAGGAAACGGTTTAGATGCTTCTTGTGCGGGCCAACGAGCAAAATCAATAGAGCATCTGTAACAAGTACTTGGACTCCTGTTTGTGGTGGCCCTTGCTGGGCCTACTATAGGCAGCTGCTTTACATTAAGGGATATAGGAAAAATATACGTTGAAGCTGCCAGAATATACATAAAAAACATGTGAAAATGTTTAATGGGACAATAAAACTTTATATATAATATAAATCTCTTTTTCTGTACAGAGATAATCTAATTACATGACGGCTATAGTGACTGATTATGCAGGGAAGTCGATTTTGAAAGCAAATAACAATTTCTCATCATTCAGACCCATCACGCATGAGAGGTAGGAGTTGATTTTGGAGCATTATTTGGCAAATGAAGTCAAGTGTGTAACTTTCACTTGAAATAGGATGAACATTTTTTTCCAACTTATTTCACTCAAAACTCATCCGAAAGCAGCAATCTGCTCGACAACTGCTGTTGTTTTCGTTTGAGTTTTCCTCACCAGTGACTTCTCATTACAGCATCACTGCAACGGGCGTGTTTTATGACAGCAGAATATAATCATGCGGACGATTTGCAAATAACATCTAAGGGCTATCACATTGTCATTCGATATTCATCATCATGCAGGGAAAAAAAACCCTTGAAGGCATTCATACATAGGACATATAGGCTATCTTTATTATCTGTATGCTGTTTATCTTTTTATTTCATTCATGCTTCTTGCACAATTTAAGTGAAATGTTTATGTGTGGGTTCAAACAAATGAAATGCACACATTAAAAGTAATTGCAGTGGGGATTTCCATGTCTCCCTTTCTGTATGTATTATCCGTCTTTGTCTATCTGTTCCCTTTTATTCATTGCTGAAGGACATAAACTCAGATTCAAGCTGGGGCTTTAAACGGCATCTTGATCAGATAAAACTATTCTAGGCAGAAATTTGTGAAAACGTGTGTGAAGTAAAGTACACCTTGTATCTAGTGATTTAAATGTCTCCAGATGCTGAACAAGACACAGTGGCCTCTCAGTTTGTCATCACCACACACACACACACACACACACACACACACACACACACACACACACACACACACACAGACACACACTCTATCTTACAAATGCACACATTCATGATAAACTAAGTTTTGTACTTATCCACTTTTCCTATGAAAAATAAGAAAGCAGAAATATATATTTATAAAGCGTAATTTATTTGTAGACAGTAAGCTGGCAACGCAAAAAGGTTTGAGCATCATTTTCCAACCCGGAGGTATTTATTTGTAAAGCGAGAACTAATCAACAAGAGCAGAATGTGTCCAAGAAAAGGTCTGTATCCTCTACATAATGTATATTCAACAGTGGGGGCAGAGTAAGAATCTCTCACGGCAATATGCGACATAGAAGCCAAGAACCTGCAGATCCCTGCCTTTGTGCTCACTTATTTGCACCTTTATTTGAGAGTCTAAGAGGTCCTTTGAGAGAGAAAGGCATGTGTTATTAAGTTATTGTCGGTGTGTGCTTGTGCTGACAAATGTCAGCACCTCAGCGAGTGTTTGGGTGCCGAAGTTGCACGGAAGATCGATTAGTTTGTTCTGGCCGGTAACTTTTCTCCCCCTGACGGCTCGGCCCTTTTGTTCTGAGCAAACCCTATAATTAAATCCTGAATTTTGTTTCCTTAAAACTTGGCCTTGGAATCCTTAATGGTTTGGTTGATTTTAGTGGCGTTGTGAAACTTTCTGGCTTTACTTCAGTTTTATTTGATTTGAGCCCCGAGATTCAGAGCTTAGATTTTGTTAAGGACGTGAGCGGACTGTTAAATCCTCCTCCACACACACACTCATTCTCCCTTTAGCTTTGTCACTCTCTTCCCCTCCTCCTTTCTCACTTCTTCTTCAATATCTTGTCTCTCTCTCTTCTTTTACTTTCTGTCTGTAACTCCATCCCTTCCTCTCTCACCCTGAAACGAATCAAACTTTTAAATCTGTCATCGATTCGTAGCAGAAATCTTACTGAAATGGCTGTCGGACTGTAATTGTATAACTTGTGTGTGTGTGTGCGACTGAGTTTGTGAGCACATATCAAGGAGCAATCCAGATCTGCAATCTAGATCAATACTTCCACACACAAAAAGGATTTCACACAATCTTCAGTTCTCTTTCGGTCTGCCTTCGGTCCCAGCTTTCCCACACCGCTCCCCTCTTCCTCCCTTTCCTAACCGAAACATTCTCTATCATTTGTCTCTATGCGTATGTGTCTGTCTGTGTTTGTGTCGGCAACAAATTGGCTGTGGAAGTCTTGTCTGACCTCTTAAGGCTTGTAAAAGATCTGTAAAACAGAGCTTATATCTTATTTAGCATTTTACTCTGAAGCATCGTCTGAAAACAAAGAACTCTTTGGTTTTTTATTGACAGGCTGATCCTCTTTGGAGAAAGATGCTCCAGGAAGGTAAAAAATACTACCAGTGATCATATATAGGATAACCACCGATTTTACAATTCAAAGTTTGTTTACAAGTCACAGCGAGTACCATTTATGTAAAACAAGTGGTAGAAAGCCTTTCGTGGCTCCAGAGGGAGCTGCATGAAATCTAATTGGGTCATTTGGGGAAAAACCTAAAACTATTTGAAAATAAGAAAAAGACCTAGCCTCCACAGTTCACTCCTAATCTTTGCTCCGGGCTACATTTGCCACTACGAGTAAATTGCACTCTAATCGCTGGATGAAATGTAGCCGGACAAGTTGCATTGTGCGGAATGTGCAAGGTGGCAGGAACGTGTGGAATAAAATAAAAAGATGCATCAAATCAAAATGTCCATCTCGAGTTTTTGCCGTTATTCTTCACCCACAAAATGAATGTTTGGTTATCAGTCGTATAATGTAGGAGTGTAATGCTTATACAACCGGAGTACTACTTCGGTGTCACAGGAAGGTGTCGGCTTACAAAGGCGGTGATGGAAAGGCCACTTTCTAAAGGAACAAAAAGCAGATTCCCTTTCACGACTCAGAGTCGATTCCCTAGATTAGAGGAAGTCCTCGATAAATCTGCAGGTGTCCGGGACCTGGTGCTGAACTTGTAGCGCAGAGCACACCCTCATCTCCCGATCGATATGTGAACGATACCGGATTCTTAATAGTTACTGGAATGAGCAAAATGAGTGATGACTTCCAGAGACTGCAATCTGAAACTGAACTAAAATGTCTCAAAGTTATTTTTTGGGGGGCTTTTCAGGTCACGGTAGAGTGATACTCGGGTACATGAGAGTGAAAGATAATCTGTGAATAATTTTGCCATGTGAGTTGCTTCCAGGTGTGAACGTCGAATGGTGTTTGCGAGTGTCTTAAGTGGGTTGTTGCTGAAAATGAGCGTGCTCGGTTCAACATGTCTGGGTAATTGGGTGTAAAAAAGAGAATTACAGGGGTTTGAATCCCAGCGCAAGCAACACTTTATCATCTTCCTGATTTGGGAATGGAATTTCTTTTTATACTCACAGTCACCCAATTACTACAACAGACTCTAACTGGAATCTAACACGCAATCATGTTTCACATTCAGGCTCCAGTTTTAGAGACTCACAGTTTTCTCTCAGTCTTCTGAAAAAACACAGACACATCCCTTAATGAATTACTTATGTTTGCATATTACTTGTTGCTTTTTGATACCCTTTCATTCTAAGAATCAACCCACCCTATTACACGGATTTATATACCATAATATTTCATCAGAATTCTCTACTTCCATCTCTTCCTCTTACCTGTAGTGTCTAAAAATCTCTTCTTCCACTTCTGTGATGAAGTGACACTTTGTACACGAGTACTCCCTCTCTCCTCCTCGCCCCCCTTCCTTGTCTCCCCCGACGTCATCCTCAGCCTTGACATTTGGCGGCGCCCCCTTTAGGTTGATCGGGGTGTGGCAGCTTTCGTAGTGCTGGAGCAACACGTCGATGTCGGTGGTGGCGAACGCACACTGGTCGCACAAGTGGGTGACGCCTGGGGATCGGAGAACGGGACAAATCAGGAGCAGAAGAAACTAAAAAGGCTCACGTTGAATCGTTAGACATAAAAACGCATTCTGATGAGGTTTAACTCTGAATACCTTGTGTGACAACGGGATGGGCGGGGTTTGAGGAAGTCGATCCTGAAATCATACCGGGGTCACCTCGGGGATTCGGAGGGGTCATGCTGGGTGAGGTGGCGGTAGCGGGCTTGGATCCGACGGGGTCCTGCTGCTTGGTGGACGGAGGGAACTTGGAACAGCATTTAGGGCAGGTGGGCTTCCGACAAGCGAAGGGGTGAGACACCTATGATGAAGAATCGGGCAGAGGTTAGTGAAGAGTCTTTTACTGACAAAACTGTTTACATGAGGCAAATTTAGACTTTAGGAGTTTGTGTTTTTGCACACGCAGGTGATATCAGTATGCATCGTTAACTAAATTATGCCGTCCCCTATTCTTGGCCGTTTACCATCCTTTTAGCATTTTAAGCAAACCACACTGGCACAGTTTGGCAGCTGGCGCAAAGGAGGGAGTGCGCGTGGGAGGATTTAGGGAAGCAAGGGATTTTTAACTAGACCGAAAATTGGAACAATTAACTTTACACTTGTTCATATATTACATTTTATTTTCTGGCGCTAACAAAACAACTCAATCCTCCTTGTAATCGCCGAGCAAACACCAACACACCAGGCAAATAAACGTTTCGGTCGTGTATTAATCTCACCTCCCCCAGGTGTTTATGCGGCTGACAGAGCCCTTGTGGACAATACATGCAGTGCTGAATGCAGCATCGGTGGATGGAGTGGTTGTGCTGGTAGTGCAGGAGCAGAGGTGCGACTACGATCACATCTGCACTGTGGGCCATCGAGTACCGGAAATCACACAACTGACAGTTATAACTGGTCACGACTGCTTCTGAATCACTGCTGTTGGGGTCTCCTAGGAGCAGAAAACAGAGCTGTTAAATAAAACAGTTTGGAGTCTCGGAGCAGAAAAACCAGGGCATTATAGAAATCCAACAAACAAGAAAGGTCAAGAAGTGTCAAGCACCAGAAACGCAAAAAAAAGAAAAAAAGAAGCAGGGGTCAAGCAGTATTGAAGTTCTTGTAACAGCAAACAAGGGAAAGTCAGCGGAGTCAGCGTCTCCAGGAAGAGCATCATAGTATGAGGCGAAGTAAAAATCATTACAGTAGACTGCTATTGAATGTTGTTGCAGTTGATCATTAATCTTGTGTAGCCAACCTAGTAAAAAAACATGGGAAGAAATTCACAGCCACATTTCACCACACTTTCTCCCATTTCATTACCTTGGCTGGTGCCGGACGGGTTGGACGATATATCTTTGCGGCTTTTGGATGACATGTGGCCTCTCTCTCCTCCTTCTCGTCTCCCTCCTCTCTCCCTCTCTCTGTCCACCCCCCCGGGATTAGAGTTGCCGGGGCTCATAGTTCCTCCCGGGCTCATCCTGTGTCTATGTTCGAAGTGCTCTAAAAGCTTCGCCGAGCCCCCCGACCACTCACAACTCCAGCTACAGAATTTACACCAATAATACGTCTGCACGGCGTCTCGGCCCGCCTCCCCCGTCCAGCCTGACGGATCCGGAGACGCCCTGACCGGGATGGCGTACCCGACCAACGAATCGTCCTCCGCTCGCACCGCAACTCGCTCCGCCCCGTCTAAGATTTGACTCCCACCCTTCCCCTGGTTGTCGTGCGTTACCAGGTTATTGGTGGCCAGCAGGGGCGTGGTCGGCGGCGTTTTGACTTTATTTGGATGCGAGGACATGAAGTGTTGTTCGAGTTCTAAGGAGTTGCTGCCCATGTAGGTGAAGTTGCAGAATTTGCAGCGGAAGTACTTCGTATTCCCCTGACAGTCAGAGGTCTTCCGGCCAATCCCAATTAGCGTGCCGCCCAGCGTCACCTGTTGACAAGCAGAAAAAAAAAGAGAAAAGGATCCTGTTACATCAGGATTTAAAACCGATCGAATTCTAGATTTCATTTGAATTCTAATTCTAATCACATTATATTTGTTTTTTATATATATTTGAGCAAGGGGTGCAAAATAAGATTTTTTTCCTTACAGTACAAAGTTTTGATTGGGTATCTTAAATAATGAATGATAAAATTAAATATACAGCAGATACTGAAGGTACATGAGTCTCCAAACATGGAAATCCATGTTTCAGCAGCTTGTAGGACTTAAGCTCACGGCAAACATAATGCCTCCTTTCCCTCTGTAGGTAACAGTCCACAATGAATAGGATGCTCAAACTCTAACTGACCAATGGCATCTATAATAATCATCATCATCTATCAGGCTCCTCTGTAGCATCCTATATAGGAGGCCAAGATTTTGCATAACAGAGTGGGCAACCTGACACTCGTCTGTTTTCTATTAGGTTAGCCGCTTGACTGTGGGAGATTATAGTGTGCTGCTGGCATCAGTGGTGAGCTGGGCAACCTGGAAAGTCTTACCCTGACATACATTAGACCCACTACTGCACAATATGGATTTGTCTCTTTACGGATCTGTGGGTTTCATGCCGACTGTTGGCAGCCTTGGTATATGGAGTTTTGGCAAGAACAAAACGCAATTGAATAGCTGCATTTATAGTGAGCAAAGACTTCTGGTTTCATTTTTTCTCTCACATTTAGCTTGAATTGTACAGTGTTAATGCCGATGAGTAGGCATCTGAATTTTGGCTATAATCATTTAATTTATTCTATACACTTTAAACTCTCAAACATGGATATATTTTCATATTAAATCTCATATTAATTAGAGAATAACACTGAAACCGTCTTTTTCTGTAACTAAAACTTGGTAATTAAACCTCTCGTCTTTTAGTCGGGAGGACAATGACGAGGAATTGATATAAACTCACAGTTATTACCTGAGCAGACACATTTACAAACTAAAGACAGAGTAGAATGGTGAGACAAAACACTTATATATGCTACACAAAGGGAAAGAAAAGTAATAAAAAGGCTTAATGGTTTATTTCAGCTTTGTGGAAGAGAATAAATTCAGAAGGCGAAATGAGAGCTATTACTGTGTGTGAGCTCACAAAGGCAATCATCCAATCATCACGTCCCACAGACCCTGCCCAGGCAATTAGAGGAGAGCCAAACATCAGGTCATCACAGCAAGCAGAATGGACAGAGAGACATGGAGGGACGTGAGAGGGAAAAGAGGACGAGTGGGAGAGTTGAGGGAAAAGTGTGCGAGGGAACAGAGAGGTGGAGGAGAAAGAGGCGGGGGATGGATGAAAAGCAAATTGAGAAGTGAGAGAGGGAAAAAAGGGAACTGGAGTAAAAAAAAGAGTGTGCAAAGAAAAAAGGCAGCGCTGAGGAGGAGGTGAAGGGAAGACAAAGACGAACGATGAGTGATACGAACGGAGAACAGAGATGGGAAAAAAAAGTGAAATGTGTCTGACAGCTGTTTCATTACGCTGCCTAACAGTCGATTATGACCACTGCTTTCAAAGCCTCTCTCCCCGTCTCCTCCGCTCCCTTCTCCCCTTTCCTCCTCCATCTCCCTCGCTCTCTCCTTCTCTTCCCTTCCCTCTCCTCCCAGAGTCGCCGTTCCCGCAACGTCATTGGTTGACGGGGCATCTCGCCTTAGCAAATGACAGCATGGAATTTTCCAAAACGTGGGCGGGAGAGAGAAAAGGCAAGCGAGGAGGGATGGAGAGAATAGAGACCCCTTTCATTCGCTTTTTTTTTTTTTTTTTTTTTTAATACTTTCACTTTTTCTTCATAATGACGACTTAAGCTCACTGGATTTTCTATTTCTGACTGTGTGTGTGTTTCTGTGTCCATTAAGTGACTTACGGCCATTACAGACTCAACTATTCCTGACACACACACACACACACACACAACGTTTATTAGATCATCTTGTTTAAACCTTTCAGACAAAACCCCTCTGTTCACACACACTCAAAGTCCTAATCCTTGACCCAATTGTTACCAATAACAAAAAATGACTAAGTCAAATTTAAGAGCTTAAAGGCTATACTTTACTGTGAATGAATATGAAACACATATATGAGAGAACCTATATATGGATAAGGGCTGAAAATGAAATATGAAAATCCAAACTATTGTGTTTAGTTGAAGTTCTTGTTATACATAATTTAAAAAACTAAAAAGGCTTTGCACACTTGACCTCAGTATTTATGGGCGACTGCATATATGACGGGGAAAAAATATCACAGTGCAGTGAAAAAAAGCACTTTTAAGGGTTGAGAAAACCTCTTAATCGATATGGATTTATCCCTAATAATTAGGCTGCGAGCTACGGAGAGAAATTATTGCAGTTGTCATAAAGCCAGAAAATACCAACTCCGTAAGTTGATGTATTCATTCGATCTAATGAGGTCAAAAATGCTTTCAGTGGGTCCCCAATTTCTGACTGTGGATTCATTTTCCTGCTACATTAGAGCAACTCAATGGCTTCTCAATGTCTCCTCCTGACAAGCTCATCTACAAATGACACCGTGATGAAGGCCTGCCTGCCAGACACTTCCACTTCTCACTTGAAAGTTCATTAAAAAACAGAAAACTGCTGCTGCCTTACAAAACATCTGATGTTCAATACTGTATATTCCAATACATGCATAAAATAAAAAGATACATGCTACTGAATGATCTGTGCAAATTTACTTAAGGAAACAAAAATATGTGCGCTGAGAAATGCCAGTTTTATTGCGAATACAGCTGACGTGGGTATACTTATATCTGAGGCTTTAAAGTCAACTATAAATAAACTGTACAATGTGAAGCAGAGACGTTGCAGGTTTCCTCCAGTCTGCAGCGGCTGACTTCACCGAACAGCAGCCCTTAAAAAAAAAAACTAAATCACTGAAGGCTCAAATTGATTGTCTAATGTGTTGATGTCCAGACTGCGAGAGCAAATTACAAAATGCATCCATCTATTCAATCATCTTTAAGTACACGGACACCGTTTATCTTGAAGGTATTACGAATTACGCCTGAAGGTTTGCTGAATTCAAAGTCTTTATCCTGCAGAACAGCTCCCACCAGATACTCGCCCTTGTTAACTTTTTTTTTTTCATTTCCAAATTGAGTGTTGAATATAAAGGATTAGAGGAGGATATTCATTTATTAGCCATCATTTAAAACACTATGATGCATGCAGTGCACATGTGTGTACAGGGGGGGCGGGGAGTTGCCTGTAAGTAATCAGTGAAGCAGACTGTTTACCTGCGTCTGCGTGTGCACGAGCACGCGTGTGCACGAGCACGCGTGTGCACGTGAGTGCGGTCTGTCTGCCAGGTGCCGGTATTTCCTCCCTTTCTGTGTCTGTCTAACCATCTGTCAGTCTATTAAATTTTATAACGGGCCCCACAATACCTCACTGTCCAAATCACACACACACACACACATCCTATGTTACAAATCATTTGCAGATTTGGTCGACCCAATAAATTACTCCAGTTCACTTATGGGCTTAGATTTACAGATTTATGACAAGCAATGTGAATACAGCGAATTGTTAACTCAATCAATGTGCCACCTGTTTTGGATCAAAGTTTCTAACTGATACCGAATACTTCGAGTTATTTAAGTTATTATATCAAAATGAGTTTTTTTGATCTTAAGATTTGAAGATATGGAGAAGATGAGTGCCCGTGTTTCGTTGATTTTTACAAGCGCCGCCTGTTTATTGTAACTTTGAATTAGACGCCGCAGACAGAATGCAACATAATCAGTTTAAAGAGTTAAGAGAGTTTTCTTTGACCGTAACGACGGGCAGATGCAAAGATGTAAAACAGATGCATAAGTACTGCTGCATTCATGGACCCCACACACGGTTGTCATGACACCAGTGTGGCGACATCACAGTGGGATATTACCCATTACCTATTGATGTTGTTTGCAGCGTCACGCTCACGGGACGACACTCACCAAATCCGGTCACGTCGCGGAAAAACATTGATGGATAAAAGGAAAAACGGAGACGGCTTTGAACCCAAGTCGAACCCTTTAGTTATGTTGAGGTCTTTGTCAAGAGGGATGGTGAAAAGGATTGTGAAATGGACTGTTACTAGGGGGCATCGGCTCCAATAAGGCAGGCTTTTTATTGGACTGAGGAGGCAACAATAAGAGGCTACAAACCAAAGCTTCACTTCACCGTTAAGTCTTCGTTCCACCCGTTGACCGGCGCATTGCCTTCCGTCCAATTAATTCAATGCCGTCACACCACAATAACCATAGTGCGGCTGTTGTTTATAGATTGCCTTTATGTTCTTTTGTGTGCGTTTTCTTTTCTTTCCTTTTTTTTCATGGTTTTTACTTGTTGTCGTCGATAAGAGGCCTAGTACTGCTTCTCTATGTGTACGGTAGTCCATTTTTTTAATGTGCCGGTTAAGTGGCTATACATTAATGCATTTCAGAATACTTTATGAACTAAAGTTGCGTATCATCAAAGTATGTTAAATGTATTTATCTGTATTTTTAACAAGTGCTTACCTGCACGTCATATGTGCCATTCATCATAACTGTCCTGTGCTGTTGAATGTGCATATCTGGTCTCGTCTTCCCCGACTCTTTGGCTTGGTTCCTCTGCCCCTGACCTGCCTGTACGTCTGGGAGCAGAAACATGGAGGGGTCAGCCATGGACACGCACACGAACACGAACAGGTATTTCACACAATAAGCATCGACACAAGACAAGCTGGAGTTACCTAGAGGTGTGTGTTGGGGAGCCATGTTGTGGAGGGCCAGGATGTGCGAGTCGAGGGCGGCATCCTGCCGCGTGCGGTTGTGCAGACCCAGGTGATACTTCCTAAAGTGCTTCACCAGGTCGGCGGGGTCGTTGCCATAGTAACCGTAGCCGCACACGTTGCACTTGTAGTCCTGGAGTTTAGGAGAGGGGCTGGAAGAAAGTGGAGGGGTGTCAGTTGTCGACTCCTCCCCTCCTTCCTGTCTGGGGAGGAGGTGGGGAGCGGAGTGGAGAGGAGCAGTGAGATGATCGGCCTCCCCCCTGTCTCTCTCTCTCCTCTCTCCTTCCTCTACCCCCTTCTCCCCATCCTCAGGCTCTGACTGGCTCTCGGGTCTGTCACTCAAGGCCACTCCTCCTTGTTTGGTTCTCCTCCCGCCTCCTCTTCTCCCCCTTCTCTCCTCATTGCTGTAGTGCTCCCCGACGGACGAGGGCGAGACCGATGAGGATATGCACTCGCTTTCTCCCTCCTCCTCTTCCTGCTCCTCATCTCCCCTGATCTGGTCGGAGGATTCCGGTTCAGAGGGCCGGTTTATTCGTTCAGCCTCCGCTCCTACTCTCCCCTCCTCCTCTCCCTCCTCTTCCTCTTCTCCCACTGGCCTCCTCCCCTCTTCTTCCTCCTCCTCCTCCTCACCTCCCACACTCCTGATAGGGGGATTCTTCTTCCTCACCATCTCTAAGAAAAGAGACAGAGAGAGAGACAAAGAGTTATTTATATGTTGACATTAACTTAAGCATGTCGACTATGTATTGTTTATGCACACATAAAAGAACTGGGGATAGAAAATATCAAGCAGGTTTTCATAATCCCTCTAAAATCAAGACCCTAAGAGATACAAGGTGTCTGCAGGGCTCAAATAATATACTGCGGATTGCATGAATGCACGCCACACCAATACAATTTTCTGACAATGATGTATGTGTACAGAATAGCTTTGATCCAATTTACGAACGTCTTTGAACACTGAAATCTGTGACGATCCTCGACCACAAACCTCGTCAAAGAAAAACAGCCCCGGCAAATCAGAAACATCTCAGCTGTGAGAGATTTTTCGGGGCCGTGCGTCGGGATGTTTGTTGCATCCTCGAGTGCAACTTTTTTGCCCTTATTTTTTCTCCCTTCTTCTCCTCTTAAACCAGGGACTGAGTCGTTTTATCGTTATGGAAACCATCCGTGAGAATCTTCAACGCATGACCACATCAAAACCCAAACCATATCTTAGAGACTGAGAGGGAGGGGTGGTAGAGAGAGAGAGGGTGAGGCAGAAATGGGGGGAGACAGAGAGAGAGGAGAGAGACGGGAAGAACGGCCAACAGACAACCACATCAAACCACACACCCAATATCGGAAAGATGGATGAGGGAGGCGATTGCGACTGGGATTCATCCCCTCCAGCACTCAACTTTCTTTCTTGCATCTCTTTCTGCGTGCCTTTCATTCATTTTCTGGCCTCTAAATTCTCATCTCTTGCTGTTTCTCCTCCACCGTCTGTGTCACCTCCTGTCCTTCACATTCCTTTCTCTTCTTTATTCTTTACTTCTCTTTCTCTTTTTCAAATCCCATTTTACTTGTACCCCCTTTTCTCCTATAACCTCTCGCCACCATTATAATCAATCTAAAATACCTCAATCAAGCAAGAAAGGCACTTATCAAGGCATTTACCTTGCATCTCAGTGTCGGCCATTTCTAATTCTCTATTGCCCTCTGTCACATTCAAGAATAATTGCAACAACAATTTGAGTAATTCCACCATTAAATTTGTTCCTTTCTTTTCCTGCCCCTGTCTCTCCCTCCGTCGCTCCCCTTCCTCCAGCATCCCTCCCCTCCCTCCCTTATAATCACTATACAAAGCCATCAAATAACTAACCATGTGTTTTATGTTAAGCCATAATGTTTCTTTTGTTTGAGAAGAGAACAATTGTGGTCGTTCTGTTCACAACAGTCATGTCAGAGAGATGTGTTTTCCAAGCATGTGTGTGCGTGTGTGTGTGAGTGTGTGTGAGTGAGCGTGTTTATTTGTGGTCGTTCAGTTCATATTCAGTTGTAAACACAGTCAACCCATTGACCCATTTGCTGTGTTTGTATGTGCGAGTGTGCTTTTGGTAGTAAACACGGTCGAAGCCCAACAGACGCCAACAACTGATCACTTTTAGATCAATGCAGTGTGTGTGTGTGTGCTGTGCGTGCGTGCGTGTGTGTGCGCGCGTGTGTGTAATGCATATTTGACGGCCCGTGTGGATTGGAAACAAGATAGCATGCGTGTGACCCTGTGGCTCTTTCAGTGGGAGATATAAACACTTGTTGTTATTTGCTCAGGGCAAAACTATAAACCATTCAAACATGAGAAAACTAGAAAACACTACGATGAACATAAACATATTAAAAAGGACCATATTTTAACAAGCACGTAATGTAATCTAGCGGATTAGGAAGAAAGGAGGAAAATAAAACACACACAAACAGAAAAAGTTGAAGAGAAATGACAGAGGAGGGCTGCTTTTCTTTGTTCAATCCAATTTTCTCTCTATGGCCGTTTCTAGTATTTTACCATTTCTCCCCCCCCTCCTTCTTTCCCTCCTTCTCTACCATACAACTATTAAAATAAAGCAATTTATGTCTGAAAGGGCCCACGCCTAGACCAGCCCTGGCACTCACTGTGTGTGTCTGCGTGTATGTGTGTGTGAGTGAGTGCAGGGAGCAGAGGAAAATCTCATCTGATGTTCACCACACCCAGTCAGAATTCATCATTCACTCACACACACTCACACACACACACACACACACACACACACACACACACACACACACACACACAGTGGAAAACTACAGATCGTTGTGGTAAAGCAATGAAGCTGAAATCCCAACCTAAGAAGCACTGACTGACCTACTGTAACTGGGTTTCCATCTGCCCCGAATGATTTCAGTGGCGACTTCAAAAACTTCATCAGGGCAATAACTAGATTTTGGTGAACAAGAATTATTAAGACTCATATTGTCATCTATTATTTATCAACACTGGCATCACACGGGTAATTTGCATAGTCCCGCCGCGCTGCTTGCATGGACAAAAAGAAGAAGCGTGTGTGAAAAGGCTGGTATAACATATGTGTCTGTTTCTGTGTGTGTGTGTGTGTGTGTCGCAGCACAGCCTTTTGCATGCTTCGGGCTGTATACACAGACTGGAACCATTACTATCAACTACAATTAGGTACAACCCACCACAACATACCACATAACAACTACTGCTACTAGCTACAATTAGCCCCAATACACCACAATGGCCCCGATACCACAGAGAGGATAAATGTGACAGTTAATCATTTCCATCAACTCCAATTAGCCCCAACGCGAGTGAGGCCTGTATCTGAAATTGCCAATAATCACCCCAAGACGTCTGTTGAAGGATGCACCGAGGGGGGTGAGGGATGTTACCCGGACGAGGTAAAGGAAACCATGTTGGAGGAATTATCCGTCATATCTGATTTGTTTTTAATGCGGCTTGAAGAATTCGCCGCTTAAGTATAAGCTTCTGGGTTGTCAGTCATTGATCCATCGATCATTTTGTCCAGAAAATATCAGAAAAGTGTTATATTGGCAATAGTATTAAAGTATTAAAGCCATTGTAGGTAAAAAAATAAATAAAAATATGGACACCAATTGACACCCATTGAGAAGTGTACGAATATTTCCGGTTCATTATAATTATGTCATCATTTGGCAAAGTTTTCTTTGTTCGACGATACATTTGATGGAGTATCAGATCATCACCTCACACCAGTAAAATGTATGCAACTTGTGAGAAATCAAATAAAGAAACAAGTTAACTCTCACTAATGGGAAAAAAATAGATAACCAGTCCATCTCAAACGTCACCATCCGTGAGTCCAATCTTATTCTGCAAATGCACATTTCGACTTTACTGCGATGGATGGGTTTGATACCAAATCTTCACACAGTCACATATTTCTGCCGTCTTCAGATAGCTCTGCTCTTCCTCTCCCTGTGGGATAGCCGTAGTTGGCATCTCCATCTCTCATGAACAAAGGATTAATGTGCAACATATGAAGGAAATGGTGCTAAAGGCAAGGTCTTTTCACACACAGATATCTCTCCCGTGCATTTCTCTTTCTGTTTCTCCATCTGCGTCATTCTGTCTCTTCATATTATTGTCTCTAGTCCATACATTTTTATCCCGCCTTACTTTTTCCCTTGTGCTGCCATCTCCCTGCCTCTGTTTCATTGTCAGCTTATGAAAAAATAAGGGTAAACTGAGGAGGAGTAGGTTTAACAGAAAAGAAGGTAAGGACTTGTAATTAAAATGAAATGCAAAACCGGTGAGTGGAAGGAGGACAGGAGCTCGGCGGGTATGAGACAGAAAAAGAGCATATTTCTGCATTTAAAAAGAAAGTAGAGAGATTGTCTGGGGAACAGACAGAAAGGAGAGCAAAGAAAGAGAGTTCAGGAGGAGAGAACAAGGCAGGAGGCAAACAGCAGATGAGCTCCACATACTAATAAGCATCCCCAAACTGTTATAACATCTACTCTCAAACTTCCCCTTAATCTCCAGAGTTAGTTGAAGTTTTACCAACAGACACAGCACAGTTGTGGAGAGAAGACAAACCTCCTCTCATCCTTCAAAGTAACTGGAAATCACACTATTTTTCACCAGATGATAGCACATTTTGTCATCAATTTGTCTGAAAAGATGGAGATGGTGCATCCGGTCAGGCGTCCAGCTGGTTGCCCCTCGATTTGAATAGTGGCTGATTTTGCAAATTAAACGGATTCAACACAAGTAGAATAAGGGTTTCGTAGCAGGATTACTGGAAGAGAAAATTGACTCTATAACAAATTTCAACTTTGCTCTGTGTGTTATAAGAGTGCAGACTCTCATTGGATCTACTTTTTGTTTTTTCGGACATTAATCAACATGCACCGTCCCATGTTTTAAGCCAAATTCCATCACTATGTCAGTTCAAAATCCAAAGACGTTTTCTTTACTAGACTGCATGAAACGCATCACATTCTCACTTTTGAGAAGCTGGATCCACCAAATGTTTGACGCCTATGCTTGAAGATTAATATTCTGTCGATTGATGACTTGATTAATCATCTAACTGTTTCCACCGCTCAATGTCACCAATAATTTGGCGCGACACAATGTGTCATTTTGATTTATGAAATATACCTCGCATGTTGAGCCAAACATGCGACGTCAAATACGACTTCTTGACTCCAAATAAATATCGCTGCTGCCAAGTCGCTGCCAGAAAAAATGAAACGCATCACTTCCTGACCCTGTAAAAAAAACGGATTTTCCCTGAAGGGACCTGGCAGACACCAGCTGTTGTTGTTGTTATTGTTGTTGCTGCAAATGTTAAAGCTTTCATGACTGCGCCGTATCACTCAGAAGTCATTTATTTATATGAAAATGTCACAGATTACTAGCTTCCAGGAAGGCCACTGATGCACAAAATGGCAGTCACGCCGAAGTGGCTTGTAGCTTTAGGTTATGTGTCAGTGAATGAAAGCAGCTGAAGAAAATATTAATGAAAGTGCGCACGTGACCGGTTTAGTACTCGCACGGGCAAAACGGATCAGGCCGTGAAACCGAGCCTATTTAGAGCGGTGGGATAATTATAGGAATCGGCCACAAGTGCACGCTGCTCCACGGTGCTCGGTTCGATGGGAGCACGGGTGAAACGGGATGGGGGGAACAGGGAGCATTTCTGTTTGGGGGGGGGGGGGGGGGGGGGAAGACAAGTAACAGCTTGGAATTGATTTTGCAGAGGCAGAAGTCTAATTGGAGATAGAGAGGGGAGTCGGGGGAGAAACAGAAGGAGGGAGAGAGAGGAGGACAACATAAAATCGCTGGGAGAGAGAGTCCACCTGCCATTTTAAGACTAAAAGCTTTCAGTTGCCTGCTAGGCCCCTAATCAATGCCAGAAGTCTCACACACACATGCACACACTCTTCATCTGTTGGGTAGCGGGGGCCCAATTCATTCCTGCCACGGATCAAGCAAATCACACACACACACACACACACACGTATAGACTCGCATGCAGACATGCTCTCAAAGTATAGGACTCATTTGTAATTGGGTAACGGCATGCAAAATATGTCGACTTAAATGTCAAACTTAATCAGAGGTTCACATTTCAATACCTCTCTCTCTCTCCCTCGTTAAGACTCCCTCCCCCTGTCTCTCCTGCTTCACTCCGTCGCTGCCTCTCTCTGTCTACTACTCATTTTTGTGATCTCTCTCTCTCTGTCTCAATTAATCTCTCGCTACCACCCACTCCATCCTTACGTAAACCCGGATGTGTTTGTAGGAGTGTGCTGGTATGTATGTTTGTTTTGGTGTATAGCTTCAGTGCTGTGAATATTCTCCTAGTGAAGCGAATGTTTGAGTTGTGTTAAGTTATGAAAAGGGATTCATATCAAAAACTTTGCATTCGATTGGACCGCTAAAAAAGTGGGCGGGGTTTAGAATGTAGCACGATACGGAGCTTCAGAGGAGTGTTGATGATGATGATGATGATATTGGTTGAAACTGGTTGGTTTATGAGTGCCCGTCTAATTTTGTTTTACAGGAAGATAAGATAATTGGATTTGGATACAAATATACAAATTTTAATAAAATATATTATATGTATATATATATGTATATATATATATATATATATATATATTATTATTATATATATATATATATATATATTTTATTAAAATATATATATATATATTATATATTTTATTAAAAAAAAAAAAATATATATATATTATATATATATATATATATAATTTCATCTTGACTCCTTCCACTTCCACTGAAGATGCATATGACTTACAAAATGACTGTCTCTTGATATCTAATTAAATAGAATGTCATGCTTGCAGATTTTGACAAAGGTCAATAAGGAAACAATATTGTGCGCAAACCAAAAAGTGTTCAGATTCAGAAACAAACAAGTACTACTCAAGAAAAACTGCACAGACCCCCCGAAGACGACTGCACCAACCCTTCATGCACAGAAATACACAGACTCACACGCTCCCAGCCCAGCAACCCCCCGCCAAACAAACTTTATTAAAAGAGGAGTCTGACCTTGAATAAATACATTGGATTACTGCACCACACAGGGTCTGAGAAGCACTCTTCGGTGTGTTTGTTATACTCTGTAGGAGGGCTGTTTACCCCTCTGGGGAGTTAAAGGCAGAACACTGGCTAACACCGGTTACACACCGACATGAACACACAAAATGAGAGTTGTCCAGTTCAACCACGGTCATTTTGGCGACTGATCGCTTTGAGGTTTAGACCACTGTTTGAGCGCACCTCAAAAATACAAAGAATAGGGAGGCATTGTGGGAGATTCTCTCCACTGGTCTACAAATTGAAACCGCTGAATTTCTGCTTCTAAGCTCAATTAACTCTTTAACTTTACAACACACACAAAAGGTGGTGAAACAGAAAATGCTACAAGTGAAAGAAACCCACTTTTCCAACTGTGACTTACTCAGCATGACACAAAATTGCTTTTTTCATCTACAAAGACAAACTTGTGAGTGCTACGAGAACACCCTGGGTCTCATGCTCTATAAAACTTTATTTTGAAGTGCGTGTCGCGGCCCACAGTTGTGTCAGTCGAGGATAAAAACAGGTTGCTGGGTTTCTCTGAAGGAAGAGGTTGGAGCTTATTAGGCTGTCGGAGCTGTCCTACCCTAACTGCGGGAGGTTAGCAGGTTAAAACAAGGTCTTTGAAGAAAAAAAAGGAAAAAACTGGCCTTCACAATAGACTGTCTGTGAATGTGTGCAGGACTATAGCAATGAAATAACCGCAAAGGGTTGCTGGTTCAGTTCCCAATGGGGCTATAATGATGCTGATATAAATCACACACACATACACATAACAGTTAAATGTGTATTTCTGGGTCTTCTCAGCAAATGTGTGATGTTTTAGTAAAACAGTGACTGACACACACTGACACACACACACACACACACACACACACACACACACACACACACACACACACACACACACACACAGACTATATATCTCTTCTGCTATTTCAATAATCTGTGACCTGAGAGTTTATAAGACTCAATAGTCTGGCCTTTGGAATGACTGTCTGGATTTTAACTTTAACACACACACACACTCTCAGACACAGCTCCCCAGTTATGGTCCTTAGAGCGTACTCTGCCTGTGTGTGTGAATGTGTCTGTGGAGCATACCATGTGTGTGTGGTCACGTCTAAGAAAGCTCCCCTCTCTCCCTCTCTCTCACCTTCACCAATTTCTGTGCAGTCAACAGTTATATATTTGAAATAACTTTCGGGGTATATCATACGAGTGTCCCAAGGGAGTATGGAACACACACACACACACACACACACACACACACACTGTGTAATTAATTAATGTTATCCTGGCTGCCAGGAGACTATGGGTGACGCATGCCCAGAAAGAGAAGACTCATGTTAACATACAAAAAAAAAGAAAATCACATTTTTATACGTTTATTTGAGCAGAAAGTGTCTCAAATAAACATGTACGATCAAATCCTTCAATGCGGAACAAATACACAGGCATCCACACACTTCTCCAATAAGGATAGATCAACTGAACAACAATTATATCTAAGTGAAATCTACGCGATCATAATTAATGATGAAAGCCACTGTAATGTGACCACATTAAAAAAATTAGTTCCACCATTTGAATCTAATCATTTACATTATTTAAAAACATTCCAACTTCATTAAATCCTCATTTAGTCTCTTCCTGCACAATACACGACTGTGCACACACACACACACACACACACACACACACACACACACACACACACAAATAATAATAGTCATTGCGTTAGAACAAACTAAATAAACAATGAACAGAGTCTTTCTGGTGAAATGTCTTAGAAATCTTCAAAACTGAAAAGAAAAAAAATGGCTATGATAAAAGGTACTAAATCAGAGCCTTAATACCAAAGGAAACAAACTGACAGTGTACAGAGACACACAATACAAACACATCACACATACAATACAAACACATCACACACACACACACACACACACACACACACACACACACAAAAGAAAAACACATCAAAAGCAGCGTCTAGTAAATAATTGAAGGGCGCCGTCCTCCAAATCCTAGAAATATTGTATTAAGAGGGCCCGTTTTTGAAAAGCCTCTTTAAACAGAGAAAAAAAAAAGAATGAAACAAGAGAAAGAGAGAAGATGCCCATGGTGATAAGTCATCTCAAAACCACAACCCCCTCAAAAATTACACTGAATTGAAAAGAACCAAGAATCGTGACTACGCGAAAGCACACAATTAGCCTTTTATGCTCGAATACAGTAGTCGACGAATACACGCACCTGAAGGACACACGCAGGAAGATGCTCAAAAAGCTCAGGAACAGCTTGCCACGCTGCTCCATAGCTGCATATTTGGCTTGCCGTGAGGGTTTTCCTAACTTTAACTGCAGGATTGGAGGTGGAAACTGTCTTATCAAGACTTTTTTTCTTTTAAGAATTTATATATTTTGGACATAAGGGTGTTTTCTTTCCACACTGCTGTCAAAGCAATCATTTTGTTGTCTTGTGCATGTGGAGAGAATAGGTTAAGCGTGTCGTATGTGTCCACAAAACCAGGTTTCTCCCGCAGAAACATACAGCTTTGTTGACGAGGTTTCTTTCAATCCCTTCCTCCGGCCTCCTGAACAAAACTTGTCAGAAATGAGGCGGCCAGGGAGAGCGGACAATAACCAGATTACTATGTATGTAAACACACTGTTTTATTACACACATATAGCTGCTCTTGTGAAGCTGTAGCTCTGTGTGTGTGTGTGTGTGTGTGTGTGTTGGACACGCAATTTACACTCTGTCTTCTGTCTGATGAAGCTGACGTACTACACACAAGGAAGTTGTTCATTTCTTTGTGTACAGAATTGCTTTTTTGGAGGTACACGTTGTTGAAACTGTTTGAATACAACACCAGTGGTCGTGCCGTCTTGCTCTGGAAGAGCCCAGTTGTTTCTCTGGCTCTCACCTGGTCGTCGCTCACATAGCATGAGAGGACATTTGCATGAACTTAAGCCCAGCAGGCGGCACCGGGCGGCAACACCAGGTCTCATTTACACATTTACTATGAGTCCGTATGCGCTCCTATTCACTCTTTATTTCACTTACCACTGTCATTTCTCCGACTTATGTGAACGTGTGGGAGGAGGTACAGTGTGTGTGTGTGTGTGTAGTGGAGACCCGACAACTTCCTCTCAACTTCCTGTGATCAGAGCTCGGGGGTTGTTGGGGGACAACCAGGAAATTACACACACATGCACACACACGCACACACAAACAAACACTGTGTGGTGCGTGTGAGCAGTTTGAGTTAGTGAACAGCAAGGTCCTGCGCAGAAAATGAAGCAGGTTCAATCATACACAATACACAGATGTGTGCACAAGACTCACAAAAAAGACAATAGTTAAAGAACAAACACACACACACACGCACACGCAGAGAACAAAAAAGAGGAAGGAAGTGGCAGCGCTGCCCAATATTTCACAATAAAAGCTGAGATTTAATCACTGGAAATGTTATATGCATGTGTGTGTGTGAGTGTGTGTGTACATAGATTCTTGAGAATAGCAGAGACCAAACTTGAGTGTATTCTTTCCTCATTTTCGGCCCCAACTTGTGTTTTCACACACACTTTTGTATGGGAGCAGATGTGCACACAGCAACACACAAACACATGCATGTGAAGGACACTGAGACAGTTTAGAAAGCCTTGAGGCTCAGTCTGAGCTTTCATTTCCTCTATCCTGCATGACAACACACACAACACACACGCACACACACGCACACACACACACACACACACACACACACACACACACACACACGCACGCAGAGCGGATGGTTATGAGACTTTTGGCCTGCCCAGAGGGAAGACAGAGCTAGACAACTATCTCTAAGAGAATTACTACAGAACCTCGTTTCTGCATTAAAACAAGCAAGACCATTTTGATCCAGACTGGACAATAATCATTCTGTCTGGGAAGAAAATTAACTAGAATAATTACAGCAATAACAAGATACAAATTATTTTAACTTACATTTATGGCTAAAACGATAACTCGAGAAAGGGATTTATAATTATAGACCACCAAAAGGCAGAATCACCCAGTATCCATTTTACAGCTTTTGTGCTCAAAAGGCTTAAAGCTTTCACTTTGATTTTTAAATTGTTAGAAGATTATAAGAGTGGGGTTAAACTGTCAGGTAAAGTCTGACGGCATGTGAAACTAAGGCTTTTGTTTTAATTTCAGCCCATAGCTCTTTCTTACAAGAGCAGGTGTCACATATTTCACAAGGTGATACCTGGAGAAAAGGAAAATCGTCTCTTTCTCTTAGAGGCCATAAAAGTTCTTTCCTAATTAAAGTTGCTACTTTGTTGCCCGGCGGTGCGCTGATGGAGAGATGGAGGTTTGCCTGGGAAAAAAATGTCTATGGGCTTTTGCAAGCGCACATCCATCTCTCCTGAGTCACAGTCACACATTGCTTTTCTCGCTAATTTTCTCTCACACACACACACACACACACACGCACACGCACACACGCACACACGCACACGCACATGCACACACAGTGATCTTTCCTGTGTTAGGGGAAGTTGCAGGTTGTTGCGACATCAGTGTTTGAGATAACAGCGCCTTAAGAGACACAACACACACACACACACACACACACACACACACACACACACACTTTATTTTTATTTTGGCTTTATCGTAATAGGGTTTTTAGAAAAAAAAACTGAATTGTTTAAGTGTATAAAGAAGCTGCAAGTGTCCACACAAATGTATAAAGTGTGTAAAGTTCAATAGAGGCGTCTGTTATCACATGAAACGTGTCTTCTCTATGTTTGTACATATCCCAGTATCACAAGTAGTTTTAAATTTTGTAAAAGGGTTGCTACCGGCTGACCAAGTGTATTGTGAAGTGTTCCTGCAGTAGTAGCACGTTGTTGTAGATGTTGAATAAGTCCACAACATAAAGAAGTAAGTAAGAGTTCTCCAAAGCACTGACAGGTCCAGACTTGATTTCCCCAACAAAAATATCCCAAACAAATGTTGATAAATAATAAACAGCCCTTTGACCCAGAGGGGGGGTATACATTTTTGCAGACCGTTACGCTGTTTGGTTTAAAATGGGCAGAAAACATCCCCATAACAGCCAATATTAGTGGCTAACTTCAGATTATCGTATGTGAAATATGACCTTTACCAGCCAGCCTTCTCCTTCACGTCACTGATTCACAAGAATCCATACCTCAAATGTCATATAAATGGCTTTTGATCGGAATTATGGTATATATCGGAATATGAAACATTTAAATTGAACCCAAACTCACTAGGTCACTGCATCAAACTACACAGCTGCTTTTACACACAATAAGGAAGCGACTGTAAGGTATCACTGACCCCAGTTGATCTAATTCTGCATTCTCAACATGATAAACTAAAATCAATCCCCTGTGATTATCCGTCTCGTGGTGCTCTGGGTGATTTTATGGAGAACGGAGGAGCAGAGGCTCTGTAAGTGGGATGAAGGTTGGCGATTATTCAGGGAGTGTTGTCTTGACACGGGTCCTCTGACTGAAATATCGACGGAATATGATCGACCCTTAAGCGTGTATTGGTGCTGGCGTCCCCTCTGCAATGCACTCTGGATAATAAGGGAGAAATTCATGCATTGGTTAGCTTTTAAACCAAGATGCAGCATTTCATCTGGTTTGTCTATACAGATCTTATAAAAAGAACACAGATGCTGGAAGTAATTTCCTATGTAAGGTCAGACCAGCCCCTTATGGGTGTCTATGCCTTCTTTTCATATTCCTGAACATTTGCTTTAACTGTCAAATGTAGTAATTCCGTTTGTGAGTATAAAAGGATGGCGACATACAATGTCTGTCAGTTGCAACATCTCAAAGATCTAGAAAAAAAAAAGTCCTGATTTGATCACTCAGAGGATTAGGCAATCGTTGCACTTGATTTCCCACAGCCTTGGCAGAGTTCTTGGGAGGCCCGATATCCAAAATGCATTATCAGCATGCCAGTCCTCGAAATAATGCTGTGGTCATATCTTAAAGGAAACACGCTTAACACACCTTGCATTTTCTGTCAGAACTTACCAGCCTCTCAGCCTCTTTTAAGGGCGTGCTGATGATAAGTCATGGGACCTCAACTAGATCAGAACACCTTAAGTAGGTCAAAGATTTCCAAGAGGTTCAGGTGTGGATCAGTAATGATCGCAAAGGCATGTCAAATTTAGTTCTCACACCCATCTAACTGCTGGTACACCCTTAAAAGATCTACACACATACACACAAATACAAGCGTGGACGTGCACAAACACATGGAGAGCAGTGCCTAAACCCATCTAGCTGTTACTACACCCTAAATCCTTTCATCCGTTATGTCATACCAACCCCTCCCTCTGGCTTTCCCTTCTTTTTATTCTTCTCTCTAATCTCTGTCTGATCTACGCCGCTGAAGAACGACTGAAAAAACTGCATACCTTCAGTGTGCTGTTGAGAGACTGTGTTCCATTTTTTCCCATGTTCAATTTTTACTCCAATTGACAGCTGAAAGCTTCTTCTGCATGTCAGAAAATGTTCCATAGCCCTGGGGCCAAAGCATAGATGGCGCATTGTAAAATGTCTAATACATAGGCATCAATGGGGAAATTAGCCAGGAGGTAGAACTCCTCTATCTGGCTTCTGGCTATCTAGCTTGTCTGTATGGAATATTTGTATTTCAGCAATCACAAGTGATGCAAACCTTACAAACAAGGCAAGAAAAACTAGAAACTCTACAAAACCATTTGACGATTCATAATTGTTTATTGGATTTTACATACTTATAGGATGTATCAAGACTAATTGGCAGCTAGCCAAAAGGTGTCTGACATCATGCGCTTAAGTCAGGCCTCATGTTGCCTTACAGATAAAAGAAGTCACTTCCACACAGTGAGCCCAGGTATTGGTATCTGTATCGGGACTGAAAGAGTCCGATCGGTGCCTCCCTAAATGTTAACTGACAAAGACGATGGAGAATATAAACTCCTCCTCCTCCTCCTCCTCCTCCTCCTCTCATTGTTGAATAGTTATCTTTCAACCTGTCAAACCTGCAGCTCCGCATGCTTCATGATACAAATTTACACAAGCCAAATCTCCACAAAGAACACAATGCACTTTAACTGTGGGAGCGACAGAAGGGCGAACGGACAGACAGGTCGTACGGAGCATGATTTATAGTTCACGCTGCTTCACTTTGTCACAAACTGTACATCCACTGGCCACGTTTGTAGTTGCAGCTGCTGTCTTGAAAATAACTACCAATGATAAATGACAGTAAATGTTATTTGTTTTTAGAGTAGAGGGAAGAGATATGAATACACAAGAAGAGACTTGGAGAAACTGGGAAGAGACAGGAGGACAGAAAAGAGGATGAGATGTGAATTCATTGCCTTAAAAGCAGCTCTGAGTCAAACAGTGTGATAAGAATCAGACGGCACACACAAACCCGCACTCGCACATAAGGACACACACGCGACGCACTTTACTTTGAACCTCTTTGGACTGAGAAGTGTTCAATTACTGTTTGATTATGGCTTGTGTGTGTGTGTGTCTGTGTGTGTGTGTGTGTGTACGTTGACGTGTGCAAATGTGTCAGACACCAGAGAGATAAGGTGCGAGACAGGAGCAGGGACGTGGTGCTTTCCACCTATGTGTTGTTTTACCTCCCTCCCCCCCATCGCACCTTGCATTAAAATCTGCCACGTACCCGGATCGTACGACTTCACCTCCGATATTAACATGCGTCTACACACTGAGATCCCAGACTTAGTTTCCGCCCACTAGCGATGCGTGGGTCAGGGTTTTTTTTAATACCCGCACCCACTTGACCCGTTATGACGCCAAACCTGCAAAAATATGCAAAAAGCAAACAAAGCTTTACCCATGCGTTCGGAGCTGTGATATTTTCTAGCGAGTCAATGCATTCCCCCTCTATCCTCTCCCACTATAATCTCACTGTAACAAGGCTTTCTTTCAAACTTCTCTGGGGTCCTACATTGCTCCATCATCCTGCCAACCCGTCTCCCAGAAGCAATAAATTCAAGCATCCTCAATAAAAGAAAACAGATTAGTGCTGTCAAACAGAGTTAACGACAAATACATTGTGGGTTTCTAGCCATCCGATAAAAGAGTCACTTGGAGATCAAATGAAAAGGATCCCTGTCTGATGTGATACTCCACTGGTCTCTGCAAAAGAATTGGCTTCCCTCTTACCATAGACTCAGAAGAAGGTCAGATGTCAGGATCAGCGGCGGGGAGCGCTATTGGAGCTTGCAGGGACTATGTGAGCTACTCCAAGTCATGTTAGATGCCTAGCGCCACCATCTGGGCAAACTTCCAATACACTTTCATTCATGACCAATTACAAGCAAAACTAATGATGGTCCCATCGACCTCACTTCTTCTGTACTTTACGTTTATTGCTAATGAGCAAATGTCAGCATGCTAACAGACTATCAGCATATTAGCATTGTCATGCGAGCATGTTAGCATGCTGACGTTAGCATTTAGCTCAAAGCACTGCATCACAATGCTAGTGCATCACTAGCATGAATTTAGACTCTTAATTTAATCTTTGCCTTTTCCTTGGGAATGACTGAATAATCCAAGCCTCTGAAAGAAAATAGAAATCGTGAAGCCAGAGTATATTTCGGCATCAATTATTAAAATAGTGTATATACGTTATAATAATTCAAGGGGTTGCAAGCCAAAGAGTTGGGGAACAAACGATTTAACCACTTCTTAATGCATAGTGTATAACTTTCCTGTCCTGTCCTACAGAGTGAAAAGGAGGGTGGAGCCCCTGGTCCCAGAGAGGTTTTTTCTTTTTCCTGTCAAGAGTTAATTAAGACAGGGCACACAAGCCAAGGGTAGCAGGACAGGGTGTCAGAGTGACTAGAGACGAAAGCATCCTTCAGCCAGAAGGCCAAGGCATCCCCGTTGGGACTGAAAGAATCCACCCTGCTAAAGTGTCCTTGAGCAAGTCCCAGGGGTGCCGTTCTGTAGCAGAGGCTGCGATCTAAGGGGGTAATTTCACTACAGGGGATCAATGGTGAATCAGCCTGTGAGCTAAAGTCACCAAAGCTCTACGCCTCACCTCACCACACAACACTCCGGTGGCAAATTATCTGCCTCCCCCTCCTTCTGTCCATGTGGCACTCTTTTCTCTTACAGCCGTCCTCTTTCTCTCTCCTCCTGTCCTATTATGGACATAGCAACAGTGTTGCTGTCAGGGCGACCTAAGGTTTGATTCACCGTTGGTCCCTGTCTGAATGTGCGCCCGTGTGTGTGTGTGTGTGTGTGTTAGATAGCAGATAAGAGCCATATATAAACAGCACTTGAAAGCAGAAATGTAAATGTTTAAAAGTCACAGCAGAACACAGACCATATCAAGATACCAGAGAGAGCAAGCGAGACAGAAAGAGAGATTAAAGCGGAGTTCACACCAGGAGAACTAGCAGGAGACTGCAGTCAGCGGGACTCAAGTCAGACTACTCTCATCAATAAAGCTTAGTGGAATTTAGCATCTCAAAGCTGCACGTCCAAAAATCCTTTATCTGTTGGTGAATATAAAGGGAGTTTGGGAAGGCTGACCGGTTGGGATATGTTAGACACCTGCGTTACTCCGGGGCTTCATGCTGACAGGCAGCCAGTATAACTTTCCAATTTAGTAAAAACTCACAGAGGCCGCCGGCTCTACTTTTTCAAAGTATTTCAAGTGAGAAGCAATTCAAGCAAGCATTCTGTTCTCTGGTCGTACACCAGCACGATCACGTCAACTTCCTTCTGGATGCAGGGAAGGTTGTTTTCTCTGTTACAGTTAGTATTGCATCATGTACATATTGAGAACAGGCAGATTTGCAACGTATCATCTCAGGCTGCTCAAAAATCACATGATGGTCGATGATCCTGCTAGCAGCAAGGAACTTTGGGCCATTAAATATATGTTTGGTGGAAGGAGCTGCTGGTTCCAGAAGTATTTGAATATCAATTTGAATATCCTCAAAGTCCCTAAGCACAGAAACACTCTGAGAAATCCTGGACAGCTCTAAATACTACAATACCCATAAACTAGATGACAGCCAGATGCAGAAATCAGAGCTGTAGCAACTTAAAAACTGCTTTGTCATTGCAGTCTTGAACATAACTTGGTGCGATAGTCCCCAATTTCAAGAAAATCGACCCTTCGTGCAGAAGTGAATTCATTTGAGCAGCAGAATCTGTTATCACGGTTTTCTCAACAGTGTAATCTTCAGCTTGCAGCAGGCATTTAGCACAATTTCAAGTTTTGTGACTTGGGAGTTGTAGTTAACTTGTCACTCAACTGGGAACGATGACACGCACTTTTGGACAATCTTTCCTGGCAGGCATTCATACTGCTGCACTGTAGTGTTGCTGGAAAGGTGTGTGTGCTAGCGTGTGTGTGTGTGTGTGTGTGTGTGAGTGAATGAAAGGTAGCTTCATGAATCAAATTTGACAGGTTTCTTGCGATAACGTCGATGCTTGCAGATTTTGTGAGGCAGTCTCAAAGGTGTGTATACGTGTGTTTGTGTATGTGTGTGCGTGCATCCTTGCATGAATGTGATTGTACGTATATGCTTACATCGGTGTACACAGTATATATACACACACACAGTGCATGCGAATCAGGGGCCCAAGCGTAGATTACCGCAACGGTCCAGATACAAAATCACGACGCGGCCCTTTGCTGCGTGTTGTCCCCTCTCTCTCTCCCTTTCCTCTCTATCAGCATCTCTATCTATTAAAAAAAAGAGTGCTTGCGAGTGTGTACACTCTTGCACGAGTTAATGCACGTGTGTATGTGTGTGCAAGTGAGTGAGTGATTGTTAGCAGAAGCTCGTTAACCTCAGAAGTCATTACCACAGCCCTGAGGTTTACGTCCAATTAGACAAAATAAACGACAAGCGAAAAACACAACAGACAAATGAAAAAAACAAGAGAAAAGAAAATGATCACTCACCAATTTAAGAACGATGCCCAAACGATAAAGCTGAATAAAATGACGAATGCGAATAGTGAAACATAGATTCATTATTAAAGTAAAAACAGAGAGTGAGGAGTGGAATAAAACACACTAAATGCATTAGACTTGTCAATGAGACAATAGCAAAGCAAAATAAAGAAGAAAGAACGACAGAACAGAGAATGGTGTATGATTTGACATCACGACTGCTATATCGTCTTTTTTTCAAGACGTTTTTGTTTTTACAGCTTCACTCTGGGCCGACCAGACCGCTGTGTGTACACACACACACACACACACACACACACACACACACACACACACACACACACACACACACACACATTCCCATACACATAGACCCCTAAAGGGGCCTTTTTCCACATTGGGCCATATGGTGCAGACAGGCGCACGGAAACAATTCTCTAAAAACAACACACACTCTGCACTTAGAAACCTGCACACACACACACACGCACACGCACACACACACCAGACAGTTAAACCTGCTGAATGAATTGCTGCCTTGTTCAGTGGTGCACTAATGGCAAGGAACCTGCCATGGAGATTACCACACACACACACACACACACACACACGTAAACACGCAGAGGCTCAGCATTAAGCATTCTAGGGCACTTATCCATTAGAGAGGTTAGTTATTTTCCCTAGTCTAAAAGTAGGTTTTTCAACTTAATATTCCAACAGGGGCGGTTATAAATCTGCTCCACTAAGCAGCTGGGACAGATGTCTGTGAAAACCTGGAACTCTTCAGGACCGACAGACCGGAGCTCGACCAGTTATCCTGGATAATATAACTGCTGATATTTTATTTGTTTGGCATCAGACAATGATGCATAAAAAAATCAATGAAAAGTAAGTTAAATGGCACGTCTATCAACACCTGCTCTACGCTGCCAAAGTGAAATTAATGTGCCCAAGACATCTTCTCTTACAGTAGGTGGAAAAAGTATCGGAGACAGAGATCTGCAGTGATTGGCTGCAGTTTGATGCTCTATTATTGCTCAGAATATCATATAGGGAAGCAGTAAGTACATTTTTACTCCATGACAACTTTAACGGCAGCATTTCTGAAGCAGAATCACAGGCCAAATTTAGGCAGATCATGACTAAACAAAGCAGAGACACCTCCTTATTAAGTCTGCCTTGAGATTATCATAACATTAACCTGATGGTGATACATCCAGTCTTGTATCTCTCTCCCTCGTTCTAAGTTCAGTTTCTATATATACGGTATATATGGTATCCTGCCAAAACATTGGAAGTAATTAACAGCAATAATGTCAAAATCCTATCATATCATCTTATCATATAACAGCGTTATTATATATGAATGTATTTAAAGTTTTTCTTCTGCCACTCTCCAGTATTCTTAACAATATGGAACATTTCATGGTGCATTACTGACAATTGGCCCAGAAAGGATTCGGGAGTTGAATTCAACAGTGTTTGTTATTGCAGTCAAACGTGTCTGAGGGACTGGAGTCAAGAACGTCCGATTTTCCAGGTCGACTTACTCAGGCCTGATTCATTAAGACCCAATAAGTGACTTCCGTAAGACCGGATGCAGAGAAAGCGAGCAACACTGAGTCAGAGCAAATGAGCAATGTGTATTAAATTAGGTTGTTATTTGTTTAAGTACGGTTGCCAATTCTTATCTCTGCATCTTTAAGATGCCTCACCAAACCCTTCATAAACCCTTTTTACTGGCAAGACACGCTCAACTTTGACAAGTCATACAGGTCTCTTGTTGATGTTGGCAGTGCTCGTTGCTTCCTGCTTATCTTTGACGGCAATTTTCTGTCTACATTGCTTCACACACCAACACTCCCACTGCGGTTGCATTGGCAACGCAGTCAGAGTCACAGCAGCGTGGTAACTGCCTCTCTTCCATTTGGCGTTGGTCGGCACCTGGATCTGAAAAAAAAAAAACTAGCTGTTGGGACTATCTGTCAGCCCCCAGCTACTCTGTCTATATTGTTCTAGCAAGTTGCCCTGATGCTGCCAGGCAGCCTGGCTGCTTTAACTGCCTCGCGCTGGCTGCTAGCTGCAGCGCCACCGCTAGCCACTAGCCTGTCAGCTCCCAGCAGCTACGTCTTTATCGACTCGGGTAGCGGATCTGGTGCTGCCGATCTGGCTCAAACGCTATCAGCAGCAGACTGCGTCTGTCTCTGTTGCATTTCATCAGCGGTGGCTCAAACAAATCTGCATATAGATTCTGACAACATGTTATAAAATGTGAAGCACAAACGCGTCCTATGGTTTCGGGATATAGAAGTGAATGGTGAAAAGTTGCTACAAGCAGAAAGTACAGCCACTGACTGAACCCGCCTGCAGCAAGGGCTCATGTCATTAAAACAGCACAGTTCCTCTGTTTTTAATCAAAATGCTTTCATCAAAATATCTGCGATGGACGGGATAGTGCTGCAACACTATTCTCTTATGCTACAGTACTGTTGTTATTGAATAAAAAGCATTTTCCAAAAGGTTTGGTGTGTGTGTGTTATGCATGTTTGCAAAAGGGTAATAGTCCATCCAAACTAAGTTAGATCATCTTTTTAATGATTAAAAGAAAGATTTCATTGCACCTTTAAGCAAAGAAAAAAGGAAAGAAAAAAAGATCACAGTGAAATAAGCAGTCACATTCGAGCTGACTTGGCAATCATTTCTGTAACTCGCAGACAAGGCTGCAACTGCGGAGTGATTTTTCCTTCCAGACATACCGGGAGCAGCACACAGCTGTATAGTTCACCAGCATATGGATTAAATAAATACAGTCTGCACAGAGCTTGTTAACACTTGTCCACTTGGCTACAACACACTGACACTATTGTAGCCAAACTGAACAAAAAGAAAAAAGAAACCACACACCCATATCTGCTCATTCCCAAGCAAGCTGCGTGCACACAAACAGGTAGCCTCACACACAAGCACACGTTTCTTTCAGTGGATGTAGCACTGGTTATTGTGGGAGCAAGTAGTGACACATATGCAGGTCTAATGGCTTTGGGAAGCACACGCCAACATGTACACTGACACACACATACTCAATATGGAAAGTGCTTTTGATGAATCAAGGCTTTCAGTGCCAATATGTCACAACACCTAACTGGTTTTTATATCAGCATTACTAACAGATGTGCATGCATAAGCTGCACACACACACACACACACACACACACACACACACTACACACATACAGGAACAGGCCTGGAGGAAACAATAATTCTGTGGTATAATAACACTGAAAAACTAAACCACTAGTTGGGTCTGGTCTCCCTCTAGCTATGTGGTCAGTTGCTAACCTAATCTGATTAATGGATTTCAACCCCAACTCTGCAACAGAAACAGACAGAGCCCAAGATAAATTGGGAGACGCTCTGAAGACCAGGTTGCGGCTCATTCCCCCCTGCTTTGCCTAGTTACCATCCTTAATCTGATTACTGGATTGCTCCCCAGAAAAAGTGGACAAAAAGAAAGAGCGCCGTGGAAACCAGTGGTGGAAACGTAAGTGGCCAACAAATGCAAGTCAGTTGAAGTTTTTCCGTCCAGACAAACTGCACCAACAGGTGGAAAGGAATAAAGAAGGTGAATTTCAGTGGTGTTTAAGTGAAAACTCTAAATTAAATTCCTGCCGCCATTGAGGCAGTGCCATACACAGCATTCAGGCCTGATTGAGTATTCCCCACAGTTTGGGTATAGTCAACTGTCCATTCCAAATTTTAACAGTTGCGTAATCTCCTCGATATTTCAGGAAACGCCGATTAAACGAGAACTTAAACAGGTAGAAAAGGAGATAGAGCGGGACGAAAGCACACACCTGTCACTCTGATCTCTGATTGATTCTGTGACCTTTAAACAAGTTGATCATTAACGGACCAACAAATTTAGTCATGAATTGCCATGACATCTGGGGACACCTCCTTTATTTATCCTTGTTGGCATAATTTATATGCCTTCATTGCCTTAATTGGAATTAATTAGAATAAATTGTTGTTTGGGATTTGGGGGACAAAGTGTGTGAGGGGCAAACGATTAATGCCATCTGTAGAGAATGATGAATGGATATGTGTTGTTGCCCCCCCCCACACACACACACAGACATAAACCTGTGTGTGTGTGTGTGTGTGTGTGTGTGTGTGTGTGTGTGTGTGTGTGAAAGAGAAGAACTAATAAAGGGACATTCTGCTGTAAAGTTCTGAAAAGATGAGCTCATCGGACAAACAATGAACTACCTGTCGACCCATTCTGTTCAAATGGGTCAACAGGTAGCTTACATGTGGTACAATGACACATTTTTTACTGACCCGGGTCCTATTTTGACTTCATGACATTATGTGTTTGAGGAAGATCCAGGGCGACACACAGAGACAAGGCAGTGAGAGGATGACAGAAATAAAGAAAGAGATCTACTGACAGAATCTGAGAAAAAAAGTACATGGGGATTCACTGCCTCAGAGGAGCACAACTCTTTTGTGGGGCTACTACATCACAGATACAAACTCTGTGTGTGTGTGTGTGTGTGTGTGTGTGTGTGTGTTGTGTGTTTGTGTGTGTGTGTGTGAGAGATTGCGTGTAGCATGCAAGTCAAATTAGCTTCTGGGCCTGGCTGAATTGTCTCTACTCAACATTCCTCAGTTTTCTAAAAAATCTGGAAAAAGATCTGCCAAATCTGACTTGTACTATAGCACATCAAAGACGACACAATAGCACAACACTCACGCACATACGAGCGTGTATACATGCATGTATGTACACAGTTGAATGCATGCAAATATACACATGCATTGCCACAGTCGGAGACACACACAAACACAGACCACAGCTAAAAGCATCAAGCAGCTCAAAGCAATCCGCCCTAGCCACCATACCACATAATGAAGAACATACACAAACACACACACACACACACACACACACACACACACACACACACACACACACACACAGGATTAAAAGGGCCTCATATGTACGTACCCCGTGCCATGCACTCAGACTTGCACTATACAAACAGACTGTAAAAACAGACATCCATAAAATAACAAAATAAAGGCAGTTTCAATGACACACAAGCACAAAGTAAGCCGATGAGTCTCACTTAAAGGGTTAGCTCACCCAAAAAAACATTTCCCCACTCAGTCCTAATGGTGTTTAGCCTTACAGGTAGTTTTGAGATTTATGGAGATTCTGCTTTAAAGAGTTAATCCACCATGCTAACATAATCATGGTCAATGGCCCTTTGTTTCAAAATACATTCAATACACTTAACAAATTCTTGCGCCGCAAAACAATATCCCAGTTATTGTGGGAACCGTGGACACTTTCACAACTGTTTCGGCAGAAAGGGTTCACGGTGAAAACGGTCGCGTCGGCGAGCACAAGACAGCATGGGTGTGTGGGGGAAAGAAGAGGGACGGAGGGTGCCTCGGCGAGTGCGTGAAACAGGTGTAAAAGGATAACACAGCAGTTGTATGTGGGTGTGGACGCTTGGTTCAACTGATGACGGAGGAGGAATGAAAAAGACTTAAGCGGTCCTACACAAATTGTGTGTGTGAGTGTGTGTGTGTGTATAAACTCACAGGTTCACAATCCTGATTCAGCAGAATATGGTGTAGTAAATGTACATGCAATGCTACAAATCACTATATTAACAAACAGAAGTACTTACTTTACTAAAATGCACACACTCATGCTTGGACACACACACACACATGCAGGTTTAAGATTTTTTCCATGTTCAGCAAAAAAAATCTTGCACATATAAAGGCGGTTCGACACGTACACTATTTCAACAGAAACAATACATTCGCACAGCTATAGTTAGAACGTACCCTAAACCACAAACCACTGCAGCCTTGTGCACACACTTACATAATAACCTCAACTGCATGCATTTGCTTTTCCTGTAGTACTAAAAACCGGGTGTGTGTGTTTTTTGAATGCGTGAACGCACGCAGTGACAGGAAACGCCGCGAAACAAACGGAGTTGCAGTCATCGTCCTGTAATTGCTGGCTCGCCATCTTTAATCCAGCAGATAGCTTTGCATCTCTGGCATCTGGCAACATTACCACCACTGCAGTAAAAGTTGACGGTAGTTTTGCGAGTCAAAATCAACACGGTTATGTCACACTTAACAAGACGCGGCTGGTAACAATTACTTAGCCTACATATTTCGCTCCGAGTGCATATGATCCTACCCAGCCGATCAAACAGCTGACCAAGTCGCTCCCACGAAAACTTTACAGAGTGTAAGGAACTAATGAGCTCTGTTCCTAATGAGGTTTACTGAACCGGAGGAATGGAGGAGCAGGTAATGTTTGGCTCGGAGTCAACTGCTCTATAATGTCAGAGCAATTCTTTCACCTCTTTCTGGATAATCATACAAACAGCTTTCCACCCTCACGAGCAAAGCAGCGAACACACAGTCACTTCCTCCAAACACTGATGACTAAGAGCTGCTTTTCATAATACTTCTCACAGTGCCGTTGCTCTGCATAAACGCCATTTTATCAGCAGTCGTCTAGTCTCCGTAAACTACCACCCTGTAGCTGCTCTCGCTAAAGGGCAATGAGGCTAATCTACGGAGCCCCACAAGCCGGCCGAGCTTGGAGAGAAGCATATTCAAACTTTCATCTTTCAAGTGATGCATGCAGTTTGGTTTGTTTGCTTGTACGTTTTAAAACAAAATAACTCACTGTGCTTAAAAACCAGCAGCAAAAAAAGGGTGCACACACACATATGCACACTCAGATGCTAATGAATACAAATGTTTGCAATGCGGCCTCTGAGGTTTTGATGTATTCTTTAAGCTACATGAATTAGCTAAAATGCACATAGATGATTGTGTCAATCAATTATATTGACTAAACGAAGCTCAATCAATAAATGATAGTGACATATGATTGACCAGTTTATAATAATTAATGATAATTATCAGCTGATAAATTATGTTAATGATTAAGGATCATATTTTTTAAAACCCCCACCTCTAATTTCTAAAAGTTACTGAAGCATGCAGATGTGTAGTTTAAAAATCCTACATTACTTTGTACTTCAAGTAAAGGTATTAAAAGTTGTGTAAGTATATAATTTTGTTGATTTATGATTTATGTCATATATCCCCAGTAATGTAGATAATAAAGGCATTCTTTTTTAATTAAAATATTGAGGGATAAATGGAAAAATAATGAGTGAATTAAAGCCTTTGTCCTACCTCTGCTGATCATCAGGTTATAAAAACATCATGGCTGACTCCTGGCCTTGGCATCAGCTCTGTTGAAGCAGCTCGATTGGACCCCGCGCCGCGCCGGCCAGTCAAGGAGAAGCCAACCGTTACTACGGCTACTCTGTACTCCACACAATAATGGGAAGCAGAAACCAGGCGTGGGGCCCAAACTAATATCCCTCCATTTCTTTATCAGGTCCACGTAACTCCACACAGGTCCGGGAACATCAGAGCGAAAACTTTTCAGCTTCTTTGCCTTTTGTTTGGTCTCAGACTCCACGTAGCATCGGCGACCTTTTGGTCCGGGGCTGTTGCTCCTTTTATGCTTAACAGCTGGGCAACGCAGCTTTGAGTTTGATCAAGTGTGTTGTAGATCCATGTAAGACGTATTATGCAGGCTGCCCTTCTTACTGTCTGGTCTTTTTTTCCTCTCTTTTTTTTTTTTAGTTCTGGTTTAGGTCCTCAGTCACGGCTGTCAGATTACACCATCACCTTAACAACCTAGAAAATGACAGAAAGACAAATAATGTTAGAAGCGAGCACATTCTGCAACATTTACTGGAACGTATCTGAGCCAGGCTACAGACATTTTGTCTATTTTACGCGTACGGGAAACAATTTTGTCCAGACGTTTAAATTGACTGGTTGATCAAAGGTGCACGATACGCAAAAATATTTAGTGCCCTGCTGAGAGCCCAGCCCGTCAAACTCTCTAATTGTACCAATTTTGTTTTATCACCATAGTTGACAGCTGACAACGCCTTCCACATGTGAAGATTGTTTTAAGGCCCCGGGATAAAGCCAAGCCACTGATTATGTATTGTAAAAAAATATATAAGTGTGCCACCGGTTTTTCTCAAAAGAAGGAACTTGTATTACAAAAGTATTTTTTTCCCCTTTCATATTTTTCTCTCAAATTTGCAATGGACAAAAGGAATGCGTTTGAAAGCCATCTGACTTTTTCTTTTTTTAAAGCATGCAGTGAGCAAGGCCGCAGTCAAGGGAGTTCAATTAATAGCGAATACTTCTTCACAGCAAGCTTGTGGATGCGTGTGGAAGGGAGGGGAGAGATGCGGTCTAATAGCAACTCTAAAACAAACACGCCGGTAGTAACGTCCTCGGAATGATTTCAACCCAGTGTTCGGTTACAGTGTGCTGCCAGTAAACTGGTGACACAAAAAGGACCGCAAGGAATTCATTTAACTTGCAGCCTGTGGTAGCAATCAGTGGCACCAGCAGACAACTTCCCCTCTTTTTTTTTGCCTGCAATCATCATGAAATCCATTTCGATATCAACTGCTTTATAAATCAGAACAAAGCGGGTTATCAACGAGCAATTTCCAGGAATTACTAAATATAATTAATCATTGCTGCATATTAAGTTGCCAGGGGGGGGGCTGTGCCGGTTGACGTATGTATTTTCTTCATTCAGTAATTCTAGTGTTAAATGTCAGACTCTCCCATTCTCAGTTCCCCCTTTTGTTGCCCCAACCACAAAAATCACCCCACCCTCTCTGTACCACTCCTCTCTCTCTATTCCTCTCTCTCTCTCTCTGCCACCCCTTCTTCTTTCCATCCATCTTGCCTCTTTCTCCCTCCTACCGCAAATCTAAATTTGAGTCTGTATTTATACAAAGCCGTTTCCTCGGGTCAGTCTGACTAGTGTATCTGTGTGTGTGTGTGCATGCGCATCCAAGTGTGTGCGTGTGCATCAGTGGTGGATAATAAACACACACACACACACACACACACACACACACTTTAGAGTCTATATGTGGAACTTGTTTCTTGGTCGCTAATAAAGCCAATGTGTGTTTTTTTTAATCTTTTGTTATTGCTTTTTTTCTCTTTTTGGACATAACAGAATTATTATTTTAATATTACCAATACAAGTTACACTAGATGTTCAGACGTAAAGTAAATAAGCGAGACGTGTAAAAAGGGCTGAGATGGCCTGTCACATTTAATAATCCAGGATACCTGTGGAGCGGTTCACCTGGTCCACGGGTCCTGACCACATCCGCATGCAGTTCTAACTTTGTTTGGACTATAGATAGAAAATTAACACACCGGCCATTTGAGAAGTCAAGTGTGTCATTATTTGAAAGGGGATATCTGCTGTTAGGAAAGAAGAAGAAAAAAAAGATTGCTGGCATGAAAAGTAAAGCACATTATGAGTCATTACTGAAATTATGAGTCATTTTCAAAGTCCCTCCCATCTTTAAACAGTAAGTTCAAACAGTATTTCTGTGGATAGGTAGACATCTGGGATGAAACCCATCATAAGTCCTCACATATCATCATTACACTGCTTCGCGCAGCATGACCGACTGCGAACACACATACAGAACGCAGTGATCACACTCATTCATTGTGATGCCTTCTCCGGAAAAGTGTGAAATCACACTCATCACACGTAACACACATGCTTCTGGTTCTTACATGACTGAGCAAATAATAGCATTAGCCGTCACAGGCCGAGAGAAAGGGAGGAGGACGCGAAAAAGAAAAGGAATAACCGGAGGATGACTTACTCATTAGCAGTGCTTGAAACAGGAAAAGAAAATAAGGGGAGAGAGAAGTTCTCCGTTTCTTAAAGAGTGAGTGTAACTCTAAATATTTTCCCTGTGGAGCTCTGACTCAAGCTGCTGCTTACTCATTTACCCAAATCGCTCTTCCCCTTGCCCCTCTGTTTTTCTCCTTATCCTCTTTTTTTTCCCTTTATTACTCCACAGTGACTTCTCTTTTTTCATTCCCGTCTCTCTCCCTCTCTCCGTTACAATTCTCATCCCCACATCTCATGTCCATCAACTTTTAACTCCCCGTCTCACTTGTCCTCTCCTCCATCACGGCGCATTTCACTGAGCCCTCTTGTCATTTTCATACGCTTCCTCTGTCTGTTTTTCCAACTGTCATTACAGCCGAGATCCCCCCCCACCGCAGCCGCACTCCTCCTCCCTCCTCCTCCACCCCCCTCCGCGAATGTGTGTGGTCCGGTCCGGCTATAGACCGTTACATTGTCCCAGACAGGTTGGACTGCGCCACTAGCCAGCAGACGAGGGGGGGGAGGGAGAGATGGAGAGCGGGGGTTCCTCGGGAATGTTTGTTTTTCTGTTTCCAATTTGGTCCAGCCCGAGGAACTCCACACTCCGCTCTGTCTCAAACACACCATTCATGACGGCCTGACGTACATGATTACACACAAACACCCACTCACTAACTCTCCCTCGCTCATACATTCCCACACAGACATGTATGCATGTACCAGTGTACACACACACACACACACACACACACACACACACACATCAATTTCATTTTCAATCACTTTTTTTTGTTAACCATGAAAAACAAGCCCTTTAATTTATCTTTGTTCTCATCTTTTATCGTTTTCTGATTTGATGCTGCTAATACCATTTAAAATGACACGGTGGTCAAACTAATTATTCTTTCTTTGTCTTTCAGTGTTTTTTCCTCCCCTCCGTCCCCAGGAATATGATTGTCTTTGAAAGGCCTTTTTCATGTGTCTCGCTGCGTTTTAAGATGTTATGTGGACAGAGTTTTGAGGTCCATGTTCCCCCAATTACAGCACAGAGAGCACATTGTTTCATATTTGACTCGACTGTGCCATCTGAAACTGATTATTTTAGTCCATTTTGTTGTTTGGATTTCAAATACACAATGCTGATCTTGACATGTACTCATAAAACTTTATCTTGTATCAATACAAACAAACAGATGTGCCAACGGGCTTCTTTTTTTTTTCTCTCCCCCTGATGTATATTGGTTTGTTTTTAGACGTCATGTAGTTTGGTTCCACATTCCATCAATTACTCATGGACAGACAGGAAACCGCACTGTTTTTATTCAAACGCTACATATGAAAATTATAGGTTTATTCAGTTGTTTTGACTGTTTGTGTTTTGAAGTCACAAAGCTTGATGTTCAAAAGATTCTTAGAAATATTCAAGACAGGCAGGAAATCAGATATCATTTTTTACTGGTTTTTAAAAAGTTAAAGATTGTGTGTTTACCATTTACCAATCATGGCAAATAAATAAAACTTCACTGTACAGCAAAGCTCCATCTGAGAACAGCATGATTACACTAGTTTGTTGCTGCATCTGAAAGTTGTTGTTTTGGGTGTGCCTCCTTCGCCTGTGTTCCAAATACATTAATCAGATATGGTAATCAAGAACCCAAAAGCACATTTGCCTTTATTTATTTTATTTGAAATGTGTCCGAAAGTTCTTAATTGTTCGTAATTGTTACAGCACAACTATGTTTGCCCTGGATTCACAGAAAGACAGGAAAAGCTAAAGTAGGTCTTGTTTTTTTCCCCAACAGTTGTTGACTCATCACTACTGCAACATGGATTTAACATCAAAAGCTGAATAAGAAAGAAAAGGAGGCAAAGACGGGGAAGAGGAGGTACATCTGTTCCTCATTGTTCCTCTAAACACACTATGAAATTACCAGAAGCCTTTAAAATGTTCACAAAATTAGCTTGACATTTACACCATGGGCTGAAAGACAGAAAACGCCTTGTTTTATATAGTTTCATTCGCAAGCATTTAAAATGGGATTGTGAAATTGTGTTATCTTCTCTACAAACAGCTGTACCTGTCGGTATGATAGTCACCCCGGCGGTGATGCAGATGCCAGTTAGTGACAGCTCCTGTGTTATGACAGCTTGCTGTTAGGTGGACTAATGGAGGAGGGAGGGGGGTAAAAAAGGAAACAATACAGTTTTATACCTTGGCTGGAGAATATTAGAACATGATAGCTCCCGGCGGACCCCACATCAGAAAACGGACCCAACTGTGAGCGGTTGAGGAGCAGCTGACAGTTACTGCTGAGGTCCGTGTCAAAACGACGCACTGATGGCGGTCTACGGTTACACACGGAATACTTCACAGGGCCTAATGAGTTCAAACGAAGGAGCAAAAATGAAGTTCCAAGCAACAGTTCCTTCATTCCAGCGGTCAACATGAGGGTTCGCTGGAAACGACAATAGAGCACAGGAGAAGACGCCGCTTTATCAAGTTTGTTGTCATAACAGTCGCCATGCCAGCGACTTTTGCTCTGTTGTGAACATCAATCAGAAACCTTGATCAACCAGATCTTTCAGCTGTTTGAGGTTATCGTTGAGGGAGTGGTCTGTCTATTCACTGCTTCCAGCGACGCCCAGAGCTTTCAAGTTTTCCTGTGACAGACGCACGTGCAAATTACTGACACACCGCCACTTCCCCGTAACAGATATGTTCCTCTTACACAATCACTGTGTACCGTGTGAATCTAGGGCCTATTGTTGGATACACCAGCTCTGGTAACGGAGGCATCCTTCACTCAACTCAGCTCATAGTTTTAGAATTTTTTTTTTAAAAATGTGAGTAGTGTCTAGAGGACATTTCTGATAGAATTTTCAGATTTCCCATGGACTGGTTCTTTACCATCTCCTATGACAAAACATTCTGGAATCCGGCATGACATGCAACAAAGGGACCCAGGTAGACCGAGAGGATTATGACAATTTGACAGCCTTGTAATGGAAACCAACGACCTAAATAAACCGCTCACATTGGCTGCTAGACATTTTACCATTTCACGTCCACGACTCTGAAAAGGGGAATTGAAACTATTCTTCCTGTCATGTTAAGAATGAGATGATTATAAGTGAGTTTACCTCTAAAATAGCTGTGTGTTTCGGCTTGTTCACTAAATTTAACTACACAACGCCTGGCGATGGATGATACATGATTTTATTAATGATTTTTAACTGGAAAGAAAACTTTTAACTGCCAGCCCACTGCAGTCCGGAGAGTATCCGCGTTTGCCTGCGAGGACGGCGATAATGTCCCGCCTTGATGTACGTTAGTAGCAGGAAACCAGGAGCTGCATGAATCAACACGGGGACTGTTGATTCTGACCTTGCTCTCCACAGCCAAGACTCTCATACATCAAAAATAATGGAGCACCAACTCTGCTTCGGGGGTAGTTGTAGGCGTAATGGAAGGAACTAGTAGCTGCATAAATCAACATGTTGATTGTTGACGTTTGCATAGCTGTCTTTTCCCCCCAAAATACGGAAAACAAACTAAAGCACTGCCAGAAACCCACACACTACACACACACACCTCACCAGCCTGCGCAAGTCTACCAATCTAGATTATTTTAAACACACGCACGTCCTTATGCACCCCTGTGTGTGTGTGCGTGTGCCATGGTTTGGTTTGTCTGTCTGGGAAAGCTCAAACATTACGTCAGTCACACACACACATCCACAGACAGTTATAGACCATGCACATACTGCTACTCGACACAACGCAACTCTCATGTATACACACACACACTTTCCACTCCTGGAGAATCGGACGTTTCCTGCAAGCGGCTCGGCCCGACGGCGAAAAAAAATGTCTGGACAAACTAAAACGCGCACCCGCGTACACGTACAGACACACGACGGAACATTTTCAAGCCACAGTGTTGACTTTATATTCCTTTCCAGAGCCCGTCTATCTGCTCGGCGGCCAAGTGAAGCAGCGTTTCCCTGTCGAACACTACCGGGAAGAGAGACCTCTGTGATGTCAGCGCGAGAGGGCTGGACTCCAAAATCAATCAAAGCCAAATACCATCTTATTGCAGATATTTCACAGCAATGAAAACATTCTTTAACAGTTGCGTTACAGATAGCTGTCGTGCTGAAGAGGTACCGACTTTCCCCTGATGCAAGCCTTCTGATCCGGCATCTTTCACTTTCCTGGACTTCAGCAAGAAGTTTCCAGCGATGCAGGAAGAGATCGACCTGACTAATACCACAGAGTCAGAGTCAAGGTTTATCATTCGGATTCCAACGACCAACATGTGCAGCAAATTATTACTAAATGCAATGCAACTCCAGATCCTATTACTCGTGATCTTTTTGAGGTTTGAGCTCCACGTTTACTTCACCCTCAAACCAAATCTGCTCTAAAAAGGGTTTTCCTGAGACTTTTGGAGGCAGAGTGTCCCGTGCCCCTAAATTGCAGTTATTCAACAGATTAACCCCAAACATTTGCTTCACTTTATTCAACTGCTGCCGCTAAAACTCATCGGCTCAGATCCATTACTTTTCACTCCACGTGCCGTTTTTCTTCACCCCTTATTTCTATCCTTCCCTTCTCATCCGTTCTCATCTGTGAAAATGAACGGCGTTAAAGCTGCCTCACTCTTCAGCGTTACGCAGGAGAGACTTTTCGCGTCCCGAGAGCACTTTGCTTCATAACCCCGCATGTACAGTCTCTAAAGTGACGGGCCCACTGTGCAATAACACTACAATACTCGGATACATTGTGAGAATCAAAGAGGCACATATTTGATCTCATCCTTCAAGACATGACTCCAATTTAAAAGCCGCTAGAAGCACCAGGCGAGATAAAGCCGGGAGCATTTCCCTATACTTCACAAACTAATCCTGAAAGGGTTTTTATTTGAAAAACAAAAACATGAGGAGTGCTTAAAAAAAAAAAAATCTTATCTCCTAACAGACACATCCCCCGATGTTTTATTCAAATGCACGCATAAAGTGCACCTCGAGTATGGGAAGGCACACACTTGTTATGTTTTACAGGAGGTGTGAAAGTTGTAAATGTCCAAACGGTGGAAATAAGACAAGACGACGGAGGGAGTGGCCGGGCGAAGAGATCCCAGGTTGCAGTTGATCTGTTAAGGCATGCCATCTGCCCTGCTTTCTATCTAATCTATCTAACTCCCTGACTCATCCAAAAGAGAGAGAGAGAGAGAGACAGAGAGAGAGAAAGAGAGAACTTGTATGTGAAGCACTAAAAAGCCCAAAAGCCATGTTGCAGAACAAACGCTGTGCCCCCCACTGTGCTTTTCCACCCACCAACACACATAACACACACACACACACACACACACACACACACACAGGGCCGAAGCAAATTTAACTGTCAGCCGTAAAGTTTTCGACTATAGCAAGTGATCTTTTGCCCCCTTTTCTCCCCCCGTCTTTGCCTCCTCCCACTCCTTTGCCTATGCAAATAAGGTCCTCGTTTGTCCTTCAATCCATTCCTTCCTTCTTTGTTTATTTCCTTTTCTCATTCCATTTCCACCTCATTGTTCCAAGCTTTTAATACTCTACTTATGTCTATCAAAGCCACGTTTTATTAACTTTCCTGGTGCTTTGTCTCGATTCCTTTCTCTTCCCTTCCCTCCATTCCTGTCTCCGTTTCCCCACTGACCATAGACACCTCTCTTTGTTCCATTTTCCTTATCGTCTCCCTCCTACCACCGCAGAAATGAAAAACTACTCTTTCCCTCTCTCTTCTTTTTTTTTTACATCCATTCTTCCTTAACCCCCTCCCCCTACTACCCACACACACATACACACTTCTGACTGTGGGCCTCTGACACCCACCTCCCCCCCCCACACACACACACAAGTCCCAAAGACCCCCAGATGTGTGCCCCCTTAATTTCCATTTCAAAAAAGAACCACCTCCCTCCCGCCATCATCCATCTATCCATGCATCCACTTGATCACACACACAGCCGACACTTCAAAAACACCGTTACACATGCACACTTCTCAGCAAGTACACTTCTTGTCTTTTTCATGAGAAAGAAGCAGAAAAAAACAACACACTGACCATGACAAACATCACTCATCAGATCCTTTAAAGGGAAGTGCCAGAGTGTTGAACACCCTTGATCCATACCAACAGAAGACTTCCCGTTTCAGAAGGATTTTCTTAAACATGCTGACCATCAAAATTACATGCTGATGCCAACAAAGCCCTCTGCGGTCTTCAAATGAGGGCAGGACCCAAAGGTGAGTCCTGGTGAGGTTATCTACTTGGATCATGTTCTAAAAAGGATGTGTTTTTTTTTTCTTAAGCAATAATCTATAAAAAGACGTTTTGAGCACAGATGCATTGCTACAATGGGGAATGTGCAATTAATCCAAAAATGTGACCGAAACCAAAATGATGACTCCCTAACCGACCTCATTTCAGATACACTGGTGTGTTAAATAAATGTGTTCCTTCATTACTTGAGCTGATTTATGTTAAATAAATACAACTCAGTCACAATCCATCATTTTCTGAGTGTTCAGTACAAAGATTCAACGGGAGACGTCCGCTGTGTGATGACAGAGAATCATGTGGTGATCTGATTATTTTCATATAAAATCTGACAATTTTTGTCTTGATTCATTGATTAATTTGATGCTCTGTATGTCAGGAAATTTTGTAAAATGTCCAGGTGAAGCCTTCAGATGATTGATGCTGTCCCACCAACAGCCAAAACCCCCTCAGAAAACCAGAAAATGTCCTTTACTTTTTGTAAAATATAGTGCTAATAGTAGATACCTGCAGAGCTAGGCCAGTTCCCAATGTCTCTGAATGTAATCCGATCATCATTCAAAACCATTCGATAACGTTGCATCACCCCATCACAGGGATTACACTGCAGATAAAGTGCCACTGAAATTCATATGAGGAAAGATCTTCCTGATCCAACAGGTAGTGACTTACTGCTCAAAGTCATCCGTTTCATTTCACATCAAAGCCTTCCCTACATAATATATAATAGAGGCATAAAACTAAACTTTTGTCCCAGGACAAGATGCTGCACCTTTAAATCCGCCGATTAAGCACTCTTAACTGCTGTGGGAGAAGATGAATCCCCGCTTTCGTTCGGAAGTTTATGTGGTTTGAAGCGAAGCCCTGAGGGCACCAGCTCAAACTGTCTGCAGGGCTGTACCCTCTCAAGCCCAAAGCTGCTACTGCAGGATGATTTGACAGACAAATCAAGCCCATGCTCGTCCTGCAGAGGACAGGTGAGACAGTTTGCTGCATCTGAGCACATTTCACCGGTTCTTTCAGATCTGGGCAGAAATGTCAAGCTGGACCAGAGGCAAGAAGGGTAACATCTCCCTGTGCCTCCTTCCGCTGTCTCTCTGCTACGGAGCAGCCGGCCAGAGTGACATGAATAAAATAACACAACGGGCCCGGCTGGACGTTCCTGAAATACAGCTACTTGAGCCCATGCTTAATCTTTATTTTAATGTTCCTTCTGCAGTCCAAAAAATAAAGTCCACGCGGCCAGAAGCACGCGCAACAAATCTGCAGCGGCTGGTGTAGGGCTAGTCGCTTTAATGAAAAAAAGAACATACATGTAAGTAGTAGTAGTTTAAATCATAGTTTTAATTTGACGGGACGCCGTAAAAAGTCTGCCCCTTATAACACAAAACGCACACACACACACTAACAGACAGACGCATGCAGGCACACAGAGTGAGGACAAAGACCACTTTGAAAAGTTACTCAGCCACCAGATGTTTTAGCCAGATCCCAGACTACAATACTAATGGGGCTGTACGTGTGTGTGTGTGTGTGCAGAGAGAGAGAGAGAGAGAGAGAGAGAGAGAGGTGGATAGAGAGAGAGAGAGAGCCCACAAGCTGCCCAAATGAGTCCCCCTTCCTCGGCAGGTATTCATAACAGGGCAACATGTGCGAATTTCAGATATGAAATAAATCACTTCATATTTCAGACGATCATAAACGCAAGGTACTCAGGTCCAAACGTAAAATAACAGTGTGCATTTACAGTTGAAACGAAACTTTAAGTGCATTCTCAGAGCACGTGAATAAGTGTTTTCACACAGGTGACACGAAACATTACTCGCGTTACCATAAGGATGAGAGGAAGCCACTTTGAGATGAAGGAGCCGATGTGCGTGTGCAAGTTCGTGGTTTGACTGTTGACAGAACAGTTAACCTTCAGTACAGAAATAAACAATCAGTGAGTCAATTCAATCACAGCCAAGCGGCGAAAAAAGACAGATCTGACATCAGCGGAAAGAGGATGATATGTACTGATAGATTGCTCAAATACTGATATCCATCTAACTACAAAGCTGAAGTGTCTGGAGATGAATTCTCTCCAACAATGCAGCATAAACAGGAGAGGTGGAGCATTTCAGATTCATTTCTGATATACAGTCATAACGGCTGTCATATTAATGACAAATATTGATTTACAGAGGCTTGAAATAACATGCGAGCAGACCACATCTACGTCAAAAATACTGCAGAAAAGCTACAATCAGGCCTCTCATCTGTCGTATAAACCATAACTTGTTGCTTAACTACGAGATGGGTCGATTGTCGGGAAATTCAACGAATGTGCCCTCACACCTTTCACCTGATTAGTTCCTGGATAAAAAAGGAAACAACACATTAAAACAAAACAGAAGAAAAACTTCTGCTTGAGAAAAGTCTGGCTGAATTAAGCATACAGCACTTGAGGGAAATGGTTCGGCACTCTCTCCATCTGCACGGCGCACAGCCTTTTCAGCTCCGACACAAAAGAAGCTCACAACATAGAATCATATTCAGATTCATGCCACTTTGTGTCACTGTCACATTTTCCGTAGATCATTTTTTTACGCCGTCTGGCCTGCCGGGTGAAAACAGGAAGGAATTACAGATCGAGCTGAGCTGAGGAGTGCAGTGTACAAGTGTGCTCATCTCAACTTGTACTCAACACCACGAGTTTCAGCACATTTTTTACAGTTTGAGGAGTATGTCAGACTATATACTCTCTCTAATCTCTTCTCTATCTCCTCATTATACTGTCTGACATACCACAGGAACACAGTAACGACATAGGTGGGTGATTCTCACGAAATTGCATTTTGACATGTCTGTAAGGATTTGATAGACTAAACTACTAAAAAATCATACTTTTGCATTATATATCAAACTATGGTATGTACTAATTGTAGGACTTCTGTTGTCTTTGCATTTGATGGATTACTCTACATTTTATGACAACATTTCAACCTTGAAGTTCATTACCGTAACGTGTCCAGGCTTTTATTTTTTATCGTAAACCCCAAATTATCACAATACATCCCCATAATTTAATATACATATAAATACAAAAAATGGTTGGATTTATACCCTTTAACTAGCAGTGTTACCATTTTGGGCCAACTATTTGTGAATAATTATTTTCTTGGCCAAATACATGTGTCCGGGGAGTGAAGAGTTCATTTCCGTAACAAAGATATTTGGCTTGATTAAAATCCCTGTGTACCAACAAATAAAGTTTTTTGTCCCATGATGCCTTGTGTGGAAGAGAAGTTGCAAAATGGCTACCAGGTAAGATCATCTTTCAAGTTCTTCCAGTAGATATGTTAAAAATTGTAATTATATACACCCCTTGGCACACTACTACTGCTCATTACCGTAACAGGGTATATTTAAAATAGTTTTGTAGGTAATTATTTTATATTCTGTGGAAAAGTAACTTTTATAGAGCCAAACTGTTAGTGAAAATATTTATGCCCAGTCATGCTAGCTATGCTAATTATTGCTAGCTACATGGAACTGCCAGTCACTACCGTAACACTCTGCATTCATTACCGTAACATATGCAAGGCTGTTACGGTAATGAAATGAAGTGTTACGGTAATTTATTATATATGTATTATCAGGGCTACAAATGTTGTGGTTCGCTTTCTAGGGGTTATACTGTACTGTAGCAGCATTCCTTCTCATATCTACTAACTACCTAGCTAGCTGTAGCCATTTTAGCAAAAAAAAATTTTTTTCATTTATTTTCAGCATTAATTAACACAGTTTATATATTAATGCTTAATAATGTACTAACGTTAATTAAGGGACCCTTATTGTAAAGTGTTACCATATTAGAAATATACAAGTACATTATTAAGTATCAAGACGTCGTGCCACAGCCTCCTGCGGCAGAGTGTGATGGTCCCTCGGCCGAAGCAGGCCGAGAACCCCAGCCCCACTGACCCATGCCGCAGCAGGCCCGCAACCACCGGTTGGGCTGGTGTTACCGACCTGCTTTGGCCAAGAGAGCATCACACTGTGGCTCTACAAAAAACGTCAACGATGGTCTAAATTGCTAGTACCAGGATTAAAACTTTGGAAAACATCGCGGCACTCAATGAGTTAAGCTGCTCGACCAGGGTAGGATGTTTCTTAAAGGGATAGTTCGGAATTTTGGACATAAGACATATTTTCCAAGTGAGCTGGTGTGTTTGAGACGTCTGGATACGTTTTCAAAAAATTTCATTCAGTTCTTCTAGTTGCCAAGTTCGCTTATGCTATGGCTAACGCAAGTCAACGGTTCTTAGCTAGACAGGCATTAAAAACATCATGGACAAGAGTCTTGCCCACTCCACAGTGCACCCGAGGCAAATCAATTGAAACACTAGACTGTCGATGTACATATCTGTGTTGATAGAATCATATTTGAAACAAAACTAACCTCACATCGCATGAATCATCCATTTTTTGAGGAACTAGTTTCTCAGCAGCAGCGGAACTTTACTTTGCTCCGTCAGACTGAAAACTCTAAGACGCGCCGCCCAAAATACTGCCCGTAAATAGGCAATCGAACAGGGCCAAACTGTCGGCACTTTTACCCCCAAGGCTGTCTGAAAAGCCCTCGGAGCTCACTCAAACACCAGGCAGCCCACGGCTACGCGAACCCACAATTACGCACCGCAAACCCAGACCTCTGCTCCGTCTGTAGACCCGTAAACCATCGGACGCGTTGCTGCCGTTACAATGGATTTGCCTCGGGTACACTGTGGAGTAGGGTTGGGCATCGTTTGGATTTTACCGATTCCGATCCCGATCCTCTGTTTCGATTCCTGTTCTAAACGATTCTCGATTCCGATTCTTTGAGGTGCAGGTCAACAGGTCCAGTGTTGCCACAGTTACTTTAAAAAAGTAATCTGACTACTGACCACTCCTTTAAAAAGTAACTTAGTTAAGTTACTGACTACTTGATTTAAAAGGTAACTAAGTTAGATTACAAGTTACTTTATAAGTTACATTCAACAGCTGCATCAGACTACAGATTTTGCCAATACTCACTTTATTGATGTGATTTTTTTAACAGTAACATCAACAATGTATCCATTTTAAGTTGCACTTGAAAACTATGTCCTGATAGAAAATACATGTTTTCTTGACTTCACTTAACTTAAATAATTGTTTGCATATTGTAATGGCAGTAACATCATGAATGAACATTTTATGAATATAGAACCGGCATTTGAGCAGCAAGGATTGGTTTTATGAAACAAATGAGCACAGTCCTCAAGTATGAGCGGCGTGATGACGAAGGGAGGGGGCGGGGCCAGCAAGCAGCGAGACATTTCTCCACTAAACACTCAAGAGAGACTCCGCTTGCATTTCAGCACAGACTGAGTTAGCAGGAGCTCCGTGAAATCGAGAACTCGTCTTGTTTATTCACACGCTGCGCCTTTTCACCGTCACCGGGCGGGACCTGCTCTTTTAATGTGTAACTCGTCGTGTATTTAGATAAGTAACTTTAATCTGACGACTGGTTTGGCAATAGTAGCGCGTTAGACTACTCGTTACTGAAAAAAGTAGTCAGACTACAGTAACGTGTTGCTAATTAGCGCATAGTTTTCCACACATGTTGCACTGTGCTAATCCATCTTTGTTCAAATTAAAATGAAGCCAGACTTTCGAGTGGCGTCCATGTTGAGTGATTGACGTTCTTCGTTCTATCGCGGAGTCTCCGCACGCCGGGCGGATTAATACAAACAAACTAGAGCGAGCGGAGTAACACACAAACCGGCGCGGACGTTTAAAAACCGAAAAAAAAGGATCGCAATTCCAACAGCTTCTTAACGGTTCCGGAACCGGAGGTTAGGAATCGGTTCCTATTTGGAACCGGATCTCGATGCCCAACCCTACTGTGGAGGGTTTTTAATTCCTGTCTAGCTAAGAACCGTTGATTTGCGTTAGCCATAGCATAAGCAAACTCGGCAACTAGAAGAACTGAATGAAATTTCTTGAAAATGTCTCCTTACGTCTCGAACACACCGGCTAACTTGGAAAATAGGTCTTATGTCCAAAATTCCAAACTATCCCTTTAATGTGGCTTATCCATTCGCCTGAAGCATGATTGTTCATTGCTTGAGCTATTGTAGGGCTGCTCACTTCACACTGAGTGTGATTTCTTTTTGGTCTTCTCTAGATCATAGGTGATGAATACGAAGTAGACACCATGGAGTCCGCAGGTAAGAATCGGTTCTACACCCCCTCTACCAGGATCCCACGGGACATTTGTACATTTGGTACTTCAAGAAAACATCCTGGACCTGATCCCTGAGCCTATGCCAACTACATCGTTGGCCAGGCACTTCAGTGTTGCTGAAGAGATTTGGGGAAATCATAAATAAGGGAGGGTTGAAAGGGGGAGGAGGGTTGGAAAGTTATTGTTTGTTTGATTATTGTACTGTATTGATTCTTATTACATTGTATTGATGGTGGGTCTGTTATAAATACATTTAGAAAATGCTCTTAATGATGCTCTTAATGAATTGAAAATGAATTAAAAATGTTATTGTATACATTGTATTGATTGTGGTTACATTAAACCTTCTGCTATTCTGTTATGAATTGCTCTTGATTCATTGTTTTTTTTTTTAAGTCAAGCTTAATATCTCATTACCAAAGACAATCTAATCATTCAGTACTTCTAATGTAGACTTGCATGATAAACAGTGAAAAAGATTGGACCATATAGCCTAATTTTTGAATACTAAAAACATGGCTTCTGTGTATGAATGCCGTGTGAGGTCATTACCGTAACAAAACCTTTCATTACCGTAACAGCTTTTCATTGCCGTAACACTTGCTGTATATGTAAATATTTGGATGGGAATGAGTGATAACTTCAAATTTTATTTTTGTACAGGAACTATTTGTCAAGTGTTTTCAGATTACTGAATTGACATTTTTTATTTATTAGTGAAATTTACACTACAGGAAAGATTTAGTGTAAAACATGTAATTTTGTTACGGTGATGAACATAATAACTAAAATTACTGTATCAATAAAAAAAATTCTGAATGTTTACACTATGTGTCTATTCTGAACTATTAATAGAACATGCATGAAAAAAATAAAAGGTCTAACTGTCATACATATTCAGTTATCATCAATTGAAAATGTGTTACGGTAATGAACTTATTTGGTCAATGACTCAATAAAACATTCAGAAAATGTATTAAAAAATATGTATTGATCACTAATTTTAAATGAGCCAGTTAATTGAGACCCTGCTTGCACTAATGAGAGAAAAAACTAGCAAAATTGACCTAAATTTTTTTTTGCAAAAGTTAGGACAGTTTCGTGAGAATCACCCACGTGTGCCTACACCGGCTGTTGAATGGATATATATAAAGTTTATATGAAGTTGTTCTGGGATGGTATCCTGACAGAGACTTCCAGACGTCCCTGTAGTTACAACAAGCAAAGAATACGCACTAAGAAATATACCTGAAAATAATCTCCAACAAAACCAGATTCAAGCCGCACGTTTACTGTAATGGATTATCTATTTGAATCAAGTTTTTCTTGAAGGCAGTAAACAAGCTTGAATATCCTCTTTTGTATACTGACACCAGTGGGAGTAAATTTAAAGAGAGTGGAAATCCATGCAAATAACACAGAAATTTAAAAAAATTATGTCTCCCGTGCAGAGACTGCACTGAGGACTATGAATTATAGGAAATAATCACAAATGTCAAAAAGGATTAATGATAAATGTACCTACGAGGTTCTGATGTGACAGCTGCAACTACATTTGGTCTACTCCACAAACCACAACCTCATAAAATACTGATGCTGTGAGGAATAAAGCAGTTTATGGATCTCTCTCTAAATTCGTTATTCAAAGGATTCAAAATTAAGAAAAAGGGCTTCAATTGCAAAAAAATTGGATCCCACTTTTATGGGGTTTTTTTTGCAGGCAGTTTGGGCTCAATATTATATTATTATATATACCGTAACAAGTTTTTATAATTAGGTTTAGGTTAGGTTTTACCTTTTAATGTGGAGCTTCATTTTTAAATGTGAAACAATTAAAAAAGTAATGTTTCATTGAGTGTCGCCACAACAAGAGCTACAACATAAATCATTCCTACGTTTCAACTTTTAATACGACATCTGAGAGTTAAAAGACTGACGGAATATATTAACAAGTCTAAAAAAAAAAACAACCCATTCATCATTATCTTATAACGCAGAGCTAATGCAAATAACTCAGGGCCTCCAAATGTTTCTTATTAAGATCTGTGACACCAACATTTAAAACACATGCAAGTCTGTTTCATTCACATAAAATCTGATCAGACTTCCATGACCAAACACACCCTGTCTACCGTTTCAAGATATTCACAGACACATTTTTCTCCTAATGATAGTCAGTCGTAAACATCTGAGCTCTGTTTTTACTTGGTCCCCCTCCCAAACTGGGACAACACCTGTAGTACAGCTTGGGGAAAGGTGGAAGCTGAAGGCGAGCGGCAACTCAAAAAACACACGTTTGGGACTTGTGGAACTTACGGTTGTATGATTAAAGCACAAACGGCAAATGAGTCCAACATATGGAACGTACAAAGAAACTACCGCTGTGCTGTACGCGTGACAAAATGTTTCCGTGCAACAATACAGTAGTATTTGGAAAAAAACACAATTTTCTCACGATCGATTAATACGTTAATACGAAAGTTAATTCAACGTGGCTTCGGAAAACAAATCAACCCACTGCGTTTCACAGAAGGTCAAAGGTCATATGAACAGTGATTGATAACTGGGTGCCTGGGTGCACGCAGGAAACATAGGTGTTCAGCAGCACACTGCTGAGTCAAAACACTCAGAGCTCGCAACTCATAACGAGCCAGCAGGTTTCTCAGACAAGTGAGCTTTCGATAGCCCGGGAGCAAAAGTTGTGTCGATTAAAAGAAAGAAAAAAAAGATTAAATCTTTCTGCTGCCACGAAACACAGCACATGTCCATTTCAAACCAATGTCATCTTGTGCATGTTTTACACATTTAACCTCAGGAAGTTACAGGGAGCAAGCAGGTGTTGAGGGGGGGGGGGGGGGATAATTTGAACATACCGGCCTTTTGGTAACAGCGTAGTCTCTATAACCACAACATCATAATGCTGCCTGTGTCAGCACTTTCTAGTACCTAAATCCACTGAACCACCGCTTGTATCAGTCTCCACTGTGTCGTGACAGAAGGATTATTTACTCTCAGATCAAAAGGGAGAAAAATTGTCCCATATTTAGGATTTGTCTGTCCCCCTCCAAAAAAGAAAAAAAAAAGGACTCATTTCACCCTAAATCAAGACCATGTGCTCGTTATCTGAAGCAGGCCGTCTAAAAGACAGACTCATAAGACCAAAGACATAAGAGACAAACTCAAGCCTAAACAAGGCTGTGCTAACCACAGACAGAGAGTGGGGTTGACATTTTGGGCATTTAGCAGACACTCTTTTCCAGAGTGACTTCCAGTAACTGCAACAAGAAGAATCAGCTCAAATCCACGTATCACCCACGTTACAAGCAGCTCAAATAAAGCAATTAAAAAGCCAGAACAATGTGCCCAGACAGTAAAAATAACTTCAAAACAATTGTGTCCTTGAGATACGAGCAAAACAAGAAAGTGTGTAATATAGAGCTACAGAGTTATAAGCCAAGAGAGCCAGAAGCCTTGCAAAAAAGCTTTTTTTTCTCTCCCTTTAAATAAACTATCCGTGACAAATGGATATTTTCCTTTATCTGAACAGCAGGCAGAGTTGAGATGAATAACGGCTGATTGCTCTAATAGATGCTATCTTTTTCTGCTTATTGGAACCAGTGATAGTTAACACAGTTCACGTTCATAAATAAATGGGAGTTTTGCATCCACATATAGAACAATACAAAACATCCTACTCCTATGTAGGAACTCCTATGCTTTTGTATCTTCTTAAGTTTAAACGCTACAGAATCTGCTTTATAACTCAAAGTGCCCGAGAACAGGTTTTTATAATCACGGGAGATGTTCGGTAAATGTCAGCTGTGAACACTTTTGCTGTATTATCCGAGCAAAGCTTTTCTGTAGGACACATGACAGATCAAAATACACAAAAGAATCAGCCGGAAGGAAAACTTAAATAAAACCTTAAAATAAAAAATTAAAAATCGCTCCTTAATTCCTAAACTGCTCTATTTAGCTAATTTAGATTTTAGATAGGCTGTTCTCTCCTTTGATCAGGGAGGCAACTGTTTCCACTTTCACACACCTTTTTTAGACCTAAATCCCGAACCACCGCTTTACTCTCCCGGTCGGACGAAATTAACCCGCAAAAGGGGAAAAATTGCCCATAAGGATTTGTCGCCCCCTCCAAAAAGAAAAAAAAAGGCTCATTTCACCCAAACAAGCCAGGCTCCGAAACTTAAGCACCGCAAAACCCAGACCCTCTGCCAAAGACCCTAAAACAAACTTGCCGTTACAATGGATTTGCCTCGGGTACACTGTGGAGTAGGGTTGGGCATCGTTTGGATTTTACCGATTCCGATCCCGATCCTCTGTTTCGATTCCTGTTCTAAAACGATTCTCGATTCCGATTCTTTGAGGTGCAGGTCAACAGGTCCAGTGTTGCCACAGTTACTTTAAAAAAGTAATCTGACTACTGACCACTCCTTTAAAAAGTAACTTAGTTAAGTTACTGACTACTTGATTTAAAAGGTAACTAAGTTAGATTACAAGTTACTTTATAAGTTACATTCAACTAGCTGCATCAGACTACAGATTTTGCCAATACTCACTTTATTGATGTGATTTTTTTAACAGTAACATCAACAATGTATCCATTTTAAGTTGCACTTGAAAACTATGTCCTGATAGAAAATACATGTTTTCTTGACTTCACTTAACTTAAATAATTGTTTGCATATTGTAATGGCAGTAACATCATGAATGAACATTTTATGAATATAGAACCGGCATTTGAGCAGCAAGGATTGGTTTTATGAAACAAATGAGCACAGTCCTCAAGTATGAGCGGCGTGATGACGAAGGGAGAGGGGCGGGGCCAGCAAGCAGCGAGACATTTCTCCACTAAACACTCAAGAGAGACTCCGCTTGCATTTCAGCACAGACTGAGTTAGCAGGAGCTCCGTGAAATCGAGAACTCGTCTTGTTTATTCACACGCTGCGCCTTTTCACCGTCACCGGGCGGGACCTGCTCTTTTAATGTGTAACTCGTCGTGTATTTAGATAAGTAACTTTAATCTGACGACTGGTGGTTGGCAATAGTAGCGCGTTAGACTACTCGTTACTGAAAAAAGTAGTCAGACTACAGTAACGTGTTGCTAATTAGCGCATAGTTTTCCACACATGTTGCACTGTGCTAATCCATCTTTGTTCAAATTAAAATGAAGCCAGACTTTCGAGTGGCGTCCATGTTGAGTGATTGACGTTCTTCGTTCTAATCGCGGAGTCTCCGCACGCCGGGCGGATTAATACAAACAAACTAGAGCGAGCGGAGTAACACACAAACCGGCGCGGACGTTTAAAAACCGAAAAAAAAGGATCGCAAATTCCAACAGCTTCTTAACGGTTCCGGAACCGGAGGTTAGGAATCGGTTCCTATTTGGAACCGGATCTCGATGCCCAACCCTACTGTGGAGGGTTTTTAATTCCTGTCTAGCTAAGAACCGTTGATTTGCGTTAGCCATAGCATAAGCAAACTCGGCAACTAGAAGAACTGAATGAAATTTCTTGAAAATGTCTCCTTACGTCTCGAACACACCGGCTAACTTGGAAAATAGGTCTTATGTCCAAAATTCCAAACTATCCCTTTAATGTGGCTTATCCATTCGCCTGAAGCATGATTGTTTCATTGCTTGAGCTATTGTAGGGCTGCTCACTTCACACTGAGTGTGATTTCTTTTTGGTCTTCTCTAGATCATAGGTGATGAATACGAAGTAGACACCATGGAGTCCGCAGGTAAGAATCGGTTCACACCCCCTCTACCAGGATCCCACGGGACATTTGTACATTTGGTACTTCAAGAAAACATCCTGGACCTGATCCCTGAGCCTATGCCAACTACATCGTTGGCCAGGCACTTCAGTGTTGCTGAAGAGATTTGGGGAAATCATAAATAAGGGAGGGTTGAAAGGGGGAGGAGGGTTGGAAAGTTATTGTTTGTTTGATTATTGTACTGTATTGATTCTTATTACATTGTATTGATGGTGGGTCTGTTATAAAATACATTTAGAAAATGCTCTTAATGATGCTCTTAATGAATTGAAAATGTAATTAAAAATGTTATTGTATACATTGTATTGATTGTGGTTACATTAAACCTTCTGCTATTCTGTTATGAATTGCTCTTGATTCATTGTTTTTTTTTTTAAGTCAAGCTTAATATCTCATTACCAAAGACAATCTAATCATTCAGTACTTCTAATGTAGACTTGCATGATAAACAGTGAAAAAGATTGGACCATATAGCCTAATTTTTGAATACTAAAAACATGGCTTCTGTGTATGAATGCCGTGTGAGGTCCATTACCGTAACAAAACCTTTCATTACCGTAACAGCTTTTCATTGCCGTAACACTTGCTGTATATGTAAATATTTGGATGGGAATGAGTGATAACTTCAAATTTTATTTTTGTACAGGAACTATTTGTCAAGTGTTTTCAGATTACTGAATTGACATTTTTTTATTTATTAGTGAAATTTACACTACAGGAAAGATTTAGTGTAAAACATGTAATTTTGTTACGGTGATGAACATAATAACTAAAATTACTGTATCAATAAAAAAAATTCTGAATGTTTACACTATGTGTCTATTCTGAACTATTAATAGAACATGCATGAAAAAAATAAAAGGTCTAACTGTCATACATATTCAGTTATCATCAATTGAAAATGTGTTACGGTAATGAACTTATTTGGTCAATGACTCAATAAAACATTCAGAAAATGTATTAAAAAATATGTATTGATCACTAATTTTAAATGAGCCAGTTAATTGAGACCCTGCTTTGCACTAATGAGAGAAAAAACTAGCAAAATTGACCTAAATTTTTTATTTGCAAAAGTTAGGACAGTTTCGTGAGAATCACCCACGTGTGCCTACACCGGCTGTTGAATGGATATATATAAAGTTTATATGAAGTTGTTCTGGGATGGTATCCTGACAGAGACTTCCAGACGTCCCTGTAGTTACAACAAGCAAAGAATACGCACTAAGAAATATACCTGAAAATAATCTCCAACAAAACCAGATTCAAGCCGCACGTTTACTGTAATGGATTATCTATTTGAATCAAGTTTTTCTTGAAGGCAGTAAACAAGCTTGAATATCCTCTTTTGTATACTGACACCAGTGGGAGTAAATTTAAAGAGAGTGGAAATCCATGCAAATAACACAGAAATTTAAAAAAATTATGTCTCCCGTGCAGAGACTGCACTGAGGACTATGAATTATAGGAAATAATCACAAATGTCAAAAAGGATTAATGATAAATGTACCTACGAGGTTCTGATGTGACAGCTGCAACTACATTTGGTCTACTCCACAAACCACAACCTCATAAAATACTGATGCTGTGAGGAATAAAGCAGTTTATGGATCTCTCTCTAAATTCGTTATTCAAAGGATTCAAAATTAAGAAAAAGGGCTTCAATTGCAAAAAAATTGGATCCCACTTTTATGATTTTTTTTTTGCAGGCAGTTTTGGCTCAATATTATATTATTATATATACCGTAACAAGTTTTTATAATTAGGTTTAGGTTAGGTTTTACCTTTTAATGTGGAGCTTCATTTTTAAATGTGAAACAATTAAAAAAGTAATGTTTCATTGAGTGTCGCCACAACAAGAGCTACAACATAAATCATTCCTACGTTTCAACTTTTAATACGACATCTGAGAGTTAAAAGACTGACGGAATATATTAACAAGTCTAAAAAAAAAAACAACCCATTCATCATTATCTTATAACGCAGAGCTAATGCAAATAACTCAGGGCCTCCAAATGTTTCTTATTAAGATCTGTGACACCAACATTTAAAACACATGCAAGTCTGTTTCATTCACATAAAATCTGATCAGACTTCCATGACCAAACACACCCTGTCTACCGTTTCAAGATATTCACAGACACATTTTTCTCCTAATGATAGTCAGTCGTAAACATCTGAGCTCTGTTTTTACTTGGTCCCCCTCCCAAACTGGGACAACACCTGTAGTACAGCTTGGGGAAAGGTGGAAGCTGAAGGCGAGCGGCAACTCAAAAAACACACGTTTGGGACTTGTGGAACTTACGGTTGTATGATTAAAGCACAAACGGCAAATGAGTCCAACATATGGAACGTACAAAGAAACTACCGCTGTGCTGTACGCGTGACAAAATGTTTCCGTGCAACAATACAGTAATATTTGGAAAAAAACACAATTTTCTCACGATCGATTAATACGTTAATACGAAAGTTAATTCAACGTGGCTTCGGAAAACAAATCAACCCACTGCGTTTCACAGAAGGTCAAAGGTCATATGAACAGTGATTGATAACTGGGTGCCTGGGTGCACGCAGGAAACATAGGTGTTCAGCAGCACACTGCTGAGTCAAAACACTCAGAGCTCGCAACTCATAACGAGCCAGCAGGTTTCTCAGACAAGTGAGCTTTCGATAGCCCGGGAGCAAAAGTTGTGTCGATTAAAAGAAAGAAAAAAAAGATTAAATCTTTCTGCTGCCACGAAACACAGCACATGTCCATTTCAAACCAATGTCATCTTGTGCATGTTTTACACATTTAACCTCAGGAAGTTACAGGGAGCAAGCAGGTGTTGAGGGGGGGGGGGGGATAATTTGAACATACCGGCCTTTTGGTAACAGCGTAGTCTCTATAACCACAACATCATAATGCTGCCTGTGTCAGCACTTTCTAGTACCTAAATCCACTGAACCACCGCTTGTATCAGTCTCCACTGTGTCGTGACAGAAGGATTATTTACTCTCAGATCAAAAGGGAGAAAAATTGTCCCATATTTAGGATTTGTCTGTCCCCCTCCAAAAAAGAAAAAAAAAAGGACTCATTTCACCCTAAATCAAGACCATGTGCTCGTTATCTGAAGCAGGCCGTCTAAAAGACAGACTCATAAGACCAAAGACATAAGAGACAAACTCAAGCCTAAACAAGGCTGTGCTAACCACAGACAGAGAGTGGGGTTGACATTTTGGGCATTTAGCAGACACTCTTTTCCAGAGTGACTTCCAGTAACTGCAACAAGAAGAATCAGCTCAAATCCACGTATCACCCACGTTACAAGCAGCTCAAATAAAGCAATTAAAAAGCCAGAACAATGTGCCCAGACAGTAAAAATAACTTCAAAACAATTGTGTCCTTGAGATACGAGCAAAACAAGAAAGTGTGTAATATAGAGCTACAGAGTTATAAGCCAAGAGAGCCAGAAGCCTTGCAAAAAAGCTTTTTTTTCTCTCCCTTTAAATAAACTATCCGTGACAAATGGATATTTTCCTTTATCTGAACAGCAGGCAGAGTTGAGATGAATAACGGCTGATTGCTCTAATAGATGCTATCTTTTTCTGCTTATTGGAACCAGTGATAGTTAACACAGTTCACGTTCATAAATAAATGGGAGTTTTGCATCCACATATAGAACAATACAAAACATCCTACTCCTATGTAGGAACTCCTATGCTTTTGTATCTTCTTAAGTTTAAACGCTACAGAATCTGCTTTATAACTCAAAGTGCCCGAGAACAGGTTTTTATAATCACGGGAGATGTTCGGTAAATGTCAGCTGTGAACACTTTTGCTGTATTATCCGAGCAAAGCTTTTCTGTACGACACATGACAGATCAAAATACACAAAAGAATCAGCCGGAAGGAAAACTTAAATAAAACCTTAAAATAAAAAATTAAAAATCGCTCCTTAATTCCTAAACTGCTCTATTTAGCTAATTTAGATTTTAGATAGGCTGTTCTCTCCTTTGATCAGGGAGGCAACTGTTTCCACTTTCACACACTCATCTGTGGTGGGCAACAGGTCGGTGAATGGGAATACTTGCTAGCATGTTGCCGTGCCGTTCACCCACAGAACACCAGACTACAGCACAGAAATAACGAGCCAAGATTAACCAAAATCAGGCCTCTGTTACTCGCGTTGAACGTTATTAAAAAAAAAAGCCGAAAACAAGTCACGACGCTCTGAGAAAGGACACGCGTCAGTCCGGAGCACAAGGAGAAAGACAGCAGCAACTGAGTGACTGAGGTTATGGCAGGAATTATTACTTGCACTCTGTAAAGGCAAATCAAATACATAACCTCACCCTAAAGTTTGATCAACTTCTGTCAATCCTCTCACCTTTCTATCCTCTGCCGATGGTGAGGTTATTGATTTGACTTGGTCATATTCAGGTTTCTACAACATCTCCAGCAAAAAAGCATGTGAGCTGCTATATTTGTATTGTATACAAATTAGCGTTCACGCGTTCTTTGCCTATAATTAGGGCTGGGCGACGTGGCAAAAATCTCAATATGGAATAACCACATGGTAAAACCCATTTTTGTATACGTGACAAATGAAAAGTCTTATTTTATAGCTAAATTGTTTCAAGTGAAATTATCAGGGAAAAAAAATACAATGCCTACGTTTATGTGCGTGCACAGAAATACAGATTAAGACAACAGTTCTACCTAACTGAGGTTGAGTAAGTGTGTGCAATTATCAATTTAGACAACACAATTGTGTATCACCATATATGATTTTATCAATTGAAAGACTATTTGTTATCATATTGAATTTTACCCCAGACTCTAACTTTAATTTGCACCCATATTTGGACTCCCAACACGAGCTTGAAGAAAACTACGTTGCATCACAAACTTGTCTCTTTCTTTCCTAAAATCCTTCATGAACCACGACACTACGAGGCAGTAAAATCAGTCACATGTCCACCCATGAAACCACAACAATGTCCCCCTCAGTAAGCCGCTTGGACCGGGTTAAAACATTCTCCTGCAGCGCTCCATCTCAAACCGGCCCTTTTCCCCCCTTTGCAACGCGGCGCCGCTTTGAAACGACCAAAGACAAATGCATGGCAGCCCACAAAATCACTACAGTTGTTCCTCATGTCTTACAGAACATCAAACCATCAATAAAACACAGGAGATACATTCCAGCTAGTTGAACAGGACATTTCTGACTTCCCTCACTCCATGTGTTCTCTCTCTCTCCCAAAACTTTCTCTCTTCCCAGTTTCACCGCAGAGACTTCACATATTGCAGCCATATGAGTAAGCCATGGCTAGCTCCACGGCACATACGGACGCACACACACACGCACACACACACACACACACACACACAGGAAAAAGTGCTGTGCTCTCTCTCCCACTTGGTCTCTCACACACACACACACACACACACACACACACACACACACACACACATACGGGAAAGGGTTTTACAAGCAGAGGTTCTCTTTAGGAAGTCGTCAACTGTTTTGACGTTTAATAGCAGCTACGAACAAGGCCGTAAGATACAATAATATCCAGTGTCTGGAAAGAGGAACATTTTAAGTTATACAGCTAGATCGAAACACTGCTAGATCACACTTTTTACGTGTTTTAAGTGGTTTGTAAAAAGTTTAACAAAGCTGTATTACATGCACGATGATTCAGAGGAAAGAGCGGATAATACACGAGGCCAGCCGTTACTAAGGGAAACGTTACCATTAACAGGCAAGATGGACATGACAGGACAGAGCGAAGCAAAGAGAAATGTTTCCAAATAAATGTAAAAGTTGATGTCGGTTAAAAGCACTTACTTAGGTGTCATTGTAAATATGCAACTACTGGATTCAAATCAGACTTGTGAGGTTAGCAAATAAATTACAAACCAGCAGAAAAACCTGCTTACATTGATAGGAATTTGTGGAACTATGAAAAAAAGAAATGCCACCATTGTGCAAAAGTTATAACACCGTTTGAAAAAGCTACAAATGGAGCTGCACTTGACATAAATTAACTGAACTTTAACTGAGACAGAAAAGAAGTATTAGAAAACTTCAAACGTCAACTTTGACAATGTGACTTAGTCCTTTGTTTTTTTTTAAAGTGATTAAAAACAATGTAATAACCCTAAATCTTACAGAAGACGTGTGACTAACATCTCGCTACCCCTCATGTTAAGAGTCATGTGCTTAAAAAAATAGTCTGAACAAATGATAAGTTTTGCACAAAAGTTTCATGAATCACTTTGCTCATTTGAAATTTTTCCTCCCCAGTTTTGAGAGACGCATGTGCCTGCTCGCTGTGGCCCGACAGCACAAAACTTGCAAAAGTTGACAGATAATATTTTGTAACTTTTCAGGAAACGTCGGAAGCAAGAAGGCGTTTAAGATCATCGATTCAAATCTACGTTCAAGCATTTTACCTAAATTTCTGCTAGACGCTGAAAAGCTGTAGAAGATGAAGCGATAAGTAGATTTACAATTGTTCAATGAAGCCTCTTCATAAAACACAAACTGTGGGTCAGAGTAAAGTTGTTTTTTTTCCTCTCTTTTTTTTTTAATTCCGAGGTTATCTGTTGAATAAAAGTCGGTCCACACATAAGCAGTTCTTTAGGGGCCAGGACTGGAGGACTGTGAAGGACTATGTAAAAAGCTTCCTTGCAGTGTGTGCCTCATTGTGCAGGCTTTCACATACTCTGCTCTCCCCACAGAGTTGTCATGCCTACCCGGCTCCCTTATCTCAAAGGAACATCACAGTTTCTTACGACAGGGGGTGAGGAGGGGAGAGGAGGAGGAGGAGGAGGGGGGGGGAGACTTTTTTTCAAAGTTGAGTGGAAATGCAACTCAGGCTTCCCGGCATCACTCATGAAGAAGAAAAAAAGTTCAAGCAACAACAACAACAACACGTTAACATATGAGCTAATAAGTGCTCAAGCTGATAAGAGAGGATGTTTGGGGGTCTTTTACGACGATTCACCCCATCCACCATGCGCTCGTGAGCTTCCCCTAACAATGAAAGAGGTGCAAAGAGAAAACAGCGCCATATCGGCTGTAAACCACTTTGACAAACGCAACTCCTTTCATCTCAGTGTCACTTCTTTTCCCCCACGTTTTTTGTTTTAAGCCCCCCTGGTTTTTAAGAACTACAAGCATCTCAACTACGTTCGTCTTTAGCCACGAAACTCTCTTTCTCTACAACGGTGCGTCACTCGGAGGGGACCGACACATCTGAACTTGGCGTTATCGAGAATAGCAATTAGAAAAAAGTTATCAATGAAAACAACAGTTTTTTCTTTTAGGAAAAAAAAAGAAAGAAAAGTGGCACGCGGGCGGTTACACGAGAGCTACTTTCGCGGTGACAAAATCACACCGGCTTCTTAGCAACTCGAGTCGAGGATGCCGCTTATCGGTAATTAATGTCGTACAACAACAACAAAAAATAACAAGAAACAAAAAACTTAAACAACAACAACAAAAAAAACAACAACACAAACCTACTTGGTCACTCCAGGTCCACTTTTGCCGTTGACTTGAAACTCAGTCTTAAATCAAAGCAGTAGCCGTCCCCCGGTAGCCCCCCAATTTGTATTTGTGTAGCGTTTGGGTGTTCTAACCTAAATGTAAATTGCCATGTGAATTCAAAGCGGTGCTGTTCTTTTTTTCTCCCCCTTCTCTCTCTCTCTCGCTCTCTCTCTCTCTCTCTCACTCATTCAGCAGATCCCTCTTTCCTTACCGACGCTGCTCAGGCCGTTAGTTACATAAGACGCAAACCGACTGCTGCCCGTCGTAAAACTACCAACGGCTAACAGCAATATTCGGGTCCCGTAAACGCACCACGGAGAGCCCGGTTTCCCCTCTCGAGACGAATACAAATTCTCATCTTCCCACTTGTCCGACAGCATGCAGTTCGCCATCTACAACTCCAACCGTGCATCGCCGATGCATTTTTTTTTTTTTTTTTAGTGTGTTGAAGCCGTTTACAATGCCTCTGCACCAACTACCAGAGTGCGTGGTGTGCGTTCGTGTGTTTCTCTTGGTGCTGCTTACCTGTTGATCAAAAATAAGCATTAGCCTCTTTTTCTCTCTCTCAGTGTGTGTCTCTTTCAGCAGCCTGTTAAGATGGTGGCTGGCTTGGCTTGGCTGGCTTGGCTTGGCTTGGCTGGCTGCTTCGTCTCTTTGTGGGGTTTTTGTTTGTTGATGATGTCGGACGGGGTGACAGTGTCTTGGCTGTCTCTCTTTTTTTTTTCTTTGGTCTGAGAGGGAAAGAGAGATAGTTAAGGCTTCGCGGCACGTAACAACGTTAAACTAGGCTGATACCGACTGGTTAGTGAGATTGGCTCTGGTATTGCAATATTCCGATGTTATAATATGTTATTTAGCCGCCCGGAGCCCGGATTTGCTGGCCACAGCGAACCAAAGCAGAGCAGCTCGTTATCTGTTATTTTTTTTGGTTCAGACTAGTGTTATCGCTTTGCTGTGACAGGACCTCTCTGCCTGTCTCTCTGTACGCTGTGGGCATTACGTCAGAGGAGGAAGACACAGCAGCTCTATTAATATCAAGAAGCCACCCGAAGACCGGCTCTTAAAGGGACACACACCGTAATCTCACTCATTTGTGCAGTTAATACGAAACCAAATCAACTACTCGACTAAATGAAGAACACTGACTCTTAAAGGGACACGCACACCGTAATCTCACTTATTTATGCAGTTAATACTCAAACAAAATAACTACCACGACTAAATCAAGAGCACAGACTTTTAATGTGATATTTTATTTACATGGTTAATACTAAAAATCAACTACTGCTCTTAAAGTGACACAGTGGCACTGTCATCTCAATTATTAACACTATTAATACTAACCCAAAATGTTATTACTAGAAGTTACACCGTGACTACAGAATCAAAACCATGAGTGACACACAGTGTAGTCTGAATCATTCGCATAAAAATGAATCCGCTCTCTTCCATGTTCAGAAAAGGGCTTAATATATTAAATGTATTTTCTACTTTCAAAGAAAATATCCACAAATACATATTGAGTGTTTTGAATCCCACATTGTTTTCACTGTTATATTCTTTCTCCTTTCCCCTTTCATTAGGGCCCCAATGCCTTATGTTGCATTACCAACAACTGGTAATACGCATGAGCATGCTCTGAAGTTAAAATAAATGTAGATCACCCTACTCTAAGCCCCATGAAAGCAGTCCGCTCTGTTACAGCATGAGAAAGAAAACATATTTGGACTCACACGTCCACAGCGCCACTAGTGATGAAAAAAAGTCTTCAATGAAAACACACTGACTCAAAGTTGTACCATCATTTAACAAATGGCAATAATGTAGTGTTAAAATATTAATACCAAAATACTAATACACTACTAATGTACATTAGCAGAAAAATGCATTTGAATATTACAAATAAAGCATTCTGAAGAATGACATCTTCAGATTGTTGAATGACAGGTGATTCTAATTCATAGCGATGGTATCCTTTCTGCACAACAAGCCCAAGGTCATTGGAATTAATTAGACAGACACTGATGCTTCGTATAAACATATTTAAACTAATTCATTAAATTGAACATGTTTTTGTACATCTCTGCAGTGTTTGAAAGTTTACTATATAGTGTATTTGCATACAATCTTGCATCGTTTTACTGGTAAAAGTTAAGATTATTTAATAAATCCATAGAATTATCCATATCCATATCTCTTACCAAACATTTAAAACACAACTCAACCTTTCACTGCCTCAAAATACATAGAAACTAAAATTAAGCTCTCATAGCAGGTCCACACTTATATTTTAAATGAAAACCTTCGGCAATCTGATTGATAAAAAAAATTAATCTGAACAAATGTGATGTGTTTTTTTTTTCTTCTCTACACTCTAAGATCAAAGGTGCATACAAATTAATAACTCTTATCTGGTATCACTACTATTTACCAGAGTGCAAATGAAACATGGGCGAGAGGGATCAAAAGCTCAATCAGTAAGTGGATTCATAAAATGATAATTGAGGTATTCTTGGGCAGCTGGTGCATCTACTAGGAACCTCTGCAGATAAAGTATAGGTCATGTTACAACTCTAACAATGGAAATTATGTGCTGTTTTTAAAGTAAATAACATCTCAAAGTAACTCAGAAGACAATAAAACAACAGCCTGTGCATGGTGTTCCTGTTGGATGATGAAACATGGCCGTTTAGGGATTATTGTCTAATTTCATTGTCCAACTTGTGCTAATGAGAATATAAATCGATGATTGTGAGCTTGCTACAAATGCTGTTAATGCTTTGGCTGTGTTCTGGACACACTGCATGAAGACGCAAAATGCAGTTCAGCACACCAAATCATCAGCTTGTTCCATTATCCAACTTCTGAGTAAGAAAATTGAATGCCAAAAAAACAGAGACGGCTCCCCTCCAAATTAAAGTTACGTGTTTTGAATCGCGCTGGCTGCTGCGGTCAGTTTAAGCAGAGAGCATGTTTTTGGCTAAACTAAATAAATAACCAAGCTAAATAATAATGCTCTGGCTTGACCGCAGCAGTCTGAGCTGCCGGTGCATTCATAAAGTCAAACGTCTGCGTGTTTGTGGCCTTGTTGTGTGCATGACTTTACCAAGGTAACCTTTCCACCCAAACACTGGTTAAAGTGTGTACATGTCCATTAGCGGAGCTAGCTTCAGACAATGTTGTAGCATTAGCTAACAAACTGAAGTCCAGAATCGTATATATATACAGCTGGAACTGTAAATGGTAAAAGGGGTTGAAATAGTGCAAAAAATAATGATGCAAAAGTAAATATGGAAGGGAAAAGGTGCAGTAGTTAGATGCTATGTTAGTACATCCTACTCAAATATACAGTTACATTAATATGGATGTAAACACCATCAAGGTGAACTGGAAATCTTTCTTTCTGCTTTACATTTACCAAAACTTATTTTATTGTGTTTGCAATATATTTATTTGTTTTTCCTTCTACATGACACAACGCTCATGTCGCTTGGACTGAAGTGAACTCTGAAAGTCTCTGTCACTTTTGCTGATCTGTTATCTCTGTGCCCTGGTGTCTCGCCTCATCGGCTCCATCTACAACTTCCTGGAAGGGAAGCTCACATTCTCCAAACCGGTGTTGGTTCAGTTCAGCTTCTTCCCCGCGAGGCTGCAGCGTCATCTGCTTTGTTGAAACGGGTCACTGACTGTCAGCTCAAGAAAATAACCTCCCAAGCCATTCCCATGCTTATCTCAACTAAACACTGGAACACGATTGCAACATCAAACATATTGAACCATACACCGGTATTACATCCCAACTGGTTTTCAAACTAACTTGTTTCCCTTCGCACGCATAGTGTTTAGGAAACAGCAGCAGCTGCAGTCTGCCAGTGTTGCCAGATTGCTTTGGGTTGATCTTAAAGAACAGGTTTTTGGGCGTATCTTGGGAAAATACCTGAACATTTATCAGCCATGGACTCGAGGGGAAAAACACTGATGAATATTTCTGGGCATTTTGTGTTTTAGATCAAGCCAGAATATTATGTTACCTGGATGCTAATATACCCGATCACCATGTGACTGGAAGCAGATCAACTGTGAAAGTCCAGGAGGCTTGCAGTGCAGCGGGCACAGGAGGACCAGAGTGTGTAATCACCAGAAAGACAGTCATCACATCATCAACAAGGTCTGTTTGCACAGAAGTAATTTTGCTGTGATGTGAATTCACTTATTAAAAGTAAATATTGCCTGAACATTACTCTTGAGTCTTCTCTTGTACCCAACCCAGTGGCTTATTGGTGATCAAGATAATCGCTACAATATATCTGTCGTGCTCTTCTTGTGCATGACACTGCATCTTTAATCTGGTGATTAGACATCTGATGTGTCCCAATATTTCAGCTTGTGTCAAGGTAAGTAAAACATTGTTCAGATCTGTACACTCACAAGAGGTGACAAGGTGATGTGTGCAAAACGATGTCATAAAATATGACCAGCAAGACCAGAAACACATAAAAACTTTGACTTACTTTATGAATGTGGCTCCCACTGCTGCGGTTAAATTAACCATCAATATATAATATTTGCTTTGAAATCTCCAGCGTGTGTAACAGAAGTTATGAATAATGTTCATTATTTAGGTTTATTTATTGAGTTTAGCCAAAGATGCTCTTTAATTTAGCTATCTTTAAATTGACCGCAACAGCCAACACTTTCCAACGTGCAACTTTGACTTTGAAGCTGAGCTGTTTCTGTTGTCTGACCCACGAGTTCCTTACTCAGTTTCATTGCATAAGCTGAATAAAGGAACAAGCTGACGCTTTGGTGCGCTGAATTATATTGCATGTCTTCATTCAATGTGACAGTAACACAGCCAAAGCGTTAACAGTGTTTAGGCAACATCGAAGATTTAGCTCACACACTTCAACATACATTTGCATTAGACTGACATTTTCCATTATATATCGTGAGCACGGACCCACAGCGTAGTAGGGGTCAAAGATCAGACGATGTTAGGAAGGCAGCATTCACAGCCTCTTGTTAAGGTGGAATGATTACACATGAGGAGAGCGTTTCTTTCCAGGCAGGAGTGCTGGTTTGCTGTTTAATCGTTAAAAAAAATTATGCCTTACGTCTTTTACGAACCACTTTTCCCTGACCTCAATGTCACGAGGTCAAAGAAAGATGTGAGGAAATCACAAGGACTAAGGGAAGAAAAATGAGTACAGTGACAAACTTACCGGTGTACAATTCAATCATTGTTCATGTCCTCAATAGAATCACACCTCAATGGTGTGTCGCTTTACATGTTGCTGCCGCAAAGAATTCTGGGACGGCATTATCTCCTTTCCTTTCATAAAGGATGCCCCAGTGTATTAAATGCTAAAGAAGAGAAGACAGGGAGAACTGAAGCACCTTTATAGAGAATCCCAGCGCTCATCATAGCAGCCACTCAACATTCCTTTTACTCCGTTAGGGACCTTCAGAAACAAAATAAGACCATTCGTCTGCAGCCCATGTGTTGTTCTCCCTGCCTCAGGTGAGATCATGTGACCTCTTGATTGCTTCTGATGATTGCTGAACATAGGAGCCAATCTGCAGAACTTTTAATCAAATTTGATCTGATTTAACGGATGCCTTAAGCCACTTTACAGTGTCATGAGTGCGTGCAGATGTTTACTGGGGGGGGGGGGACACATGGAAAGCAAGCCACATAAGGATAAGATTAATGTTTTGGAAGGCTATTGCATATTCAGTCGGGCCTTCAGACTTTTTATGGTGGTCATAATACAAAAATAATCAAAGAATAGTTAACAGGAATGTTGTGGGGGGAGAGTGACATAAATAATGAATATGCCCTTGTTAGCTCGGTATGAAAACCAGGCTGTTGGCGAAGTCTCTCACCCTCTCTTCTCCCGTTGTCCCTCGGGGAGAAAAGGGACTGTGAACTTTTTCACTTTCTTTTTTCAAAACCCTGCCCTTCAAAAGCCAAAGGTAAGAATTTTTTGCTAACAAAGGCAATACCGCAGCCCGCAGGCAAACACACGGCTGGATCCACCACCTTCTGAGTGGTGCAGGTTTTGCACGGACCACAGAGGAGAAGTCACATTGAAGAAATGATACACCTGCCACCTGCAGCAAGCCTCGCGCATAAAACCTCCCATGGATTTATTTTTGAAATGTCATATTTTATTGCCTTCCTCCATGTTTTCCCCTGTCCCATAGTTTCCTTTTATTATTTAAAACTAATATTGTCCTGTTGGTAAAGAAAATATTTTTTCCCCTGCACTCAACAACATCTTTAAGGTAACATACACTATAGTGCAGCAATCTCACTTGTGATGACACCCGTAAAACGTGTCTGCCAAGACTTGTCGGTCACAACCATCAATGTGTTTGAATTGCTGTTAGATTAAAATTGCCACAGCTCTATTTTGCTGTACCTCCTCAATGTGGTGTCTGAAATATACTGGACTGAGCTGGTTCACCTCATCATCGGCAAATCCTTCAGTAGGGGATAGGATATTGTGTGTTTTCTCTTCATGGGTTTTAAAATTCCCAAACTCCCCAGAATAAAATTAATCAAACCAACACAATATTTTTAAATCCAGGAAACAGTGTGAAATAGTGTTTTTTTTAAAGGGCTGATCGCGTTTTGGTAAATTGAACTAATGGGCGAAATCCATGCAACATAATTGATATTAAACGTGGATTCATGATACAGGCTAAAGTAGATTTCTCTATTGTAGAATGCACCAGAGTTCCTACAAAAAACTGAATGTACGATATTTGGAATAATAGTGAATGAAATGAATGATCATGAGCTTTGGAGACATGTGTGGTGATGTGATGATTGCTTACTTATTCAGGGGTGTTGGGTGAGAAATGTTTAAGCTTGACTTGACCACATGAACAAAGGAGTCCGATGAATAAAAGTGACAAAAAGTTCTCATTGCTGTATTACAATGATATGTAGTAAATGGACTAAAATGGCAAGCCTTAAGGCGCAAATGTCAGCTGAAATGATATTCAGCATTTACAGCAGCAGTGAAAAAAAACCCACTGCATGTATTTTGCTAATAACAAGGTCAAGTGAAAAGAAAAGCCTTTGGCTCTTCCGTTTAATAAAACAAACGGGGAAAAAGTCCTCCGTGGCCTCAGATCAATGCGGTTCTCTTCTTTATAGACTGGGACGTAGCTGACCTCAATCAGGGAACACGAAGAGGACGAGGAATGAGCGCCTATGAACACAGCAAACCTGTGAGAACAAGAGCACATATAGAGAAGTCCATTTTCTTATTTTCTGTAAGCATTAAATACTTTTTTATTTCTCAAGTTTCTACACAAACAGACTCAAGGCTTGAACAGCAGTTTAAAAGAAACATGCACAACAGATGCACAAAACACAAGAAGTCTGTTAGAATGTCTTTATTGATTGAAGAGTCAGAAAAACATAACATTCAAGTAGAAGCGTCTAGTCTCCAGCTACCTGTTGCTCTAACTGATCAAATCTGCTGAAGCGGGGATTACAGACAGTAAATTATCCATGAAAAGGCAAACCGTGTTATTCTGTTATACAATGATGATTTTGTCATGGATGATGTTTAATGACCTTCTCTATGTTAAATAATAAATCCATCCATCTGTGTCTGAGTCTACCATGCTGTGCTCCTTACGTTTGTCTTCTTCTCTTTCCACACTAGTTTGTCTGGAGGCAGATTGCTGATTTTTTCCAGTTGGTCAGTGCGGCTCACTGGCAGACGCCTGTCTTGTAGACGGGCACTTCCTTCAACAAAGAGGTTCCTTCAGCTGCTTTTTCTCCCACAACTGCCTGGTGTTTTTCACATCTTCTTCCGTTTTGATTGTTAAACATATTCGGGCATTCTGCTTTTATTAGCCACGTCGAGGTATCTGGAGAAGACCAAAGTCTTCAGGTCAAAATGTGGACGTTGCTTTTCACCAGGACATACAACCCTACCTTAACTTTGACTTTGTTTGTTGTGAAATACATTATTTACCATTATATAACTCATTCATACTCATGACCCTTACATTCCTTCTGAAATCCCCTGTTAGACTTTATTTCCCAATTCTACACCGTGGCAACAGCAAACAGCAAACTGAATAATGGTGGGAAAACATGTAAGTGGAGGTTTAAGGAATACCAATGGGATCATTTTAGATTTGTATGTGCTGTGTGGTTAAAATGTTTTAGTCCACCGAATAACAAGTCAGTGTTCAATTTAATAGAAACCGTGAGATATTCCTGGTTTTAAATGAATGGCATAATCATTTCCAGATAAATCAATTAAGAGCTAAAAAAGAACCCAGAAAGACTCCATTATATTCACCACAAATACCCCCAAAGTCCAGCTCAACAACTATCAGCCAGACTGAAACTTTTTTTTTTTTTTTCTTCTTCTTCTTTTTTTTTTTTTTTACCAAGCCTTCCCGAGGCAAGATTGACTTTCAAGTTCAATTCTTGCCAAGTGCTTTATCTGCAAGCTGAGTTGGACACACAAGCCAAAGAGTTGAGACTGAAGAAACGATGACTGTTCCCCATGGTGGTCCAGCCAAAGGATTGTTGCCAGTATCATGACCACAGCCATCACGATCAATGGAAGGAATGAGCCAAAAACCCATGGTTACAATTTCTATGTAATTGTGCCTTATCACCACAGAAAAGAGAGACGTTATGTGTTGAAGGTCTTTCTCTTGCTTTTTTTTTTTTTTTTTACTCCAGCAGGGAAGAAATAAACCAGTTTGTTAGACAAACCATGTTGTCAAGGAAAAAGAGCTTTGGGCTTCCCAGCAAAATTTGCCAGAAAGTCTGTAAGATACGTAGGATAACAACTAAGTCTCTCAAAATCAGAGTTGTTATCTCTGATGTGTTTGACCTTCAACGGAAGATGCATGAAGATTTGTATCTTGATGTCCACTGACCTTAAGTGGAGGAGGCTCTTTCTGATGAGATTATCATCTGTGATCTCAGCTACAGAGCTACAGAAAAGTCAGCCTTTACCAAGAGAGACAGACTGGAGCTGTTACAGATCATCCAGAGGAGTTCTTCCTTAATCCCTGAAGTCACGCATAGTTTCTATCTTGGTGGACGAACCAACACAACTTCAGAGGGTCTAGTGGGGGAAACTTGTTGCCATTTTATTGGGAAAATCTTGCATAATTAGCACTTTACCTATGTATATGCACAGGAATGTTCAGAAATTCGCCAAACAAATAGCTGCGAATATGCATAGACACTAGCTGGCATGATGTTTGCTGTTTTCCAGCGTGAACCCAAAGTTTCAGTGTCACAGCACCAAGTTTCGTCATTGGGCTTTGGCTCCATGGGCAAACTGGGCGCTGTAAAATGGCAACGCTTGTGTGAGAAATATAATGATAGTTGCATCATACTGTAAGTGTGGTACTTAGCTGGAGGTGCAGCCCTGTAATCATAGGTGTCAATTGCGTACAGAGAGGCCAGTCGGCCGCCATTCTTTGGAATATTTTTTTTAATAAAATACAAATAAGAAGCTCATTTCACTTCTATTGCCTTAAAATTGACCATTTGTGCTCAATAAATCTTCCATGGGTAAAGGGTAGACTGTTATTGTTGCACTTTTTGAATTATTGCATATGTGTGTGTGTGTGTGTGTGTGTGTGTGTGATATTGACTGCCTATTAGAAATGCATATTGCGTTATGCATGATTATGTAGCTAACATGGAAGGCTAGCTAGCTAGCTGATGATAATATTCAACAGTGTGTTATAGAAGCATTTTGCCCAAGATCCTGTACAAATGATGGTTGTAGATGTTTTTTCTGGTCAAGAATTAGTTATTGACTGCATGGTCGGACTTTAGCAGGCTACTTTCAAACTACAATACATTTCTGATTCAATTATTTGCCAAATTTGCCTTTATCTTTGAACGCCCCTTGGTTACCTAGGAACTAACATGTGATGTGATGTGTTTCTTTATTTTCTGTGAAACAAATGACAGATGCTAATTGGACCTCCACTCTCTGTCCGTGGTGCTGAAATATAGATATAATGAAAGGAGATTTCACTGCTTGCTCCAAGTCGTGCATTACATGTAAACACAAGGCATTGTTAGTGTGAGTAAAAGAGCTATTTGGCGATGTTCAAATCATTTTTAAATAGCCAGTGTGTCCTTTGCTTTCGCCAAAACAGCGCCTGCGATGAGTTTTCATCCCACGTCGCTGCCGTCCTCATATAAAGAGCAGCTTTTGAATGCCGTCATCCTGAGTAGGTGTTCATGCAAATGCGGGGCCAATTTCATTCCAGAGAGATGCAGGAACGAGTCCCGAAACCCTTACAATAATGTTAAAGGATGACGTCTATGATTAAAGTGCAGCTACAGCGTGTCACTTTGCACCCTGCTGCTTTTGTGGCACTTTTGGAGGTGCAGAGGAATATCACATTTGGGTTTTATTCCTGGGGGTCAGCATCACTGGAAATGGAAGTGGTCAAGAGGGCTGATTCATCTGCGCAGAAACGATTCAGCAAACATGGTTAACATGGCGAGCCTGCCCACACTCAGCATGGCTTCTATCAGCGAAATGAAACGTTACACCCCGTGTCTCTTTGAGGCACTTTCTTTAAAGAAGAGTATCAGGTGTGGTTTTGCAGCCACAGGGGGAAAAAAGAAAGATTTTCTATCAAAAACGTTTCCTTATTTCTCTGTCTGTGTGTTCACACAGTAGCATTTGCTGCCATCAGTATCAGCTGATAGTCACATCTTTTAAATGATGAGTTATTTACAAAACAAACAAAGTGCGCCGTTGCCTAGGATGCGGACGCACGGCGGCTCATGTTGAATGCTTCAGTGGGAGAGAGGTGTGTTATCTGTCCCTTGTTTTGGATCACGCCCAAAGCAACCGGTCCAATAAAACATTATCAAGAGCTGAGTCACTTTGAGAGATCTTTTGTCTTGCAGGAAAGTGGCCAGCTACAATAAAAGGTAGGCGCAGCAGCAGCAGCAGCAGGAGTGGCCCCTTCCAGCGTGGGCAAGCTCATTAAAGTGATACTCCACCCGAAATCCTTCGGGTATCAAACAACACCGTGAGGACATTAAAGGTGGCAGTAAAAAGTCGCCACTTGAATGGCAGCATCATGACAAAGTGAGCCAAGCGGCCAGATATATAAAACTTTTTTAACGGCCACGTCTCAACTGATGATCTCAGTGGTCACGGGAAGAAGTTTCACTTTATCTTGTTGTTCACAAAGCTCCCGTCTCCGTGGGAACTTTGTGTTTTTGGAATGAGCAAACACTTGGAGGGAATGATCTTGGCACCATAGGGAACATCTTGTTAAAATGGCCTTGGTCATTATGACCACGGCGAGCAGTCACATGGTCTAATGTCTCTCATGAGATGGTTCCTTTACGGTTACAAATCCACCGCTGCGCCAAATATAATAGCATATATATATATATATATATATATGCATTCATTTCACACACGCATATCACAAACTGAGCTCTATATTTAATTTAGTTTCTATGGGAAGGAGTTCAGTGGCAGAGCTCCCTGAGGGCAAGAAAGTAATCTTCACGATATCAAAGGTATTTTTGACAGAAATGAAATTTCTTTTATGGGCTTACAGAACTTAAAAAAAAAAATCTTATTTGTAATGTTGAGTTGATTTTCTCCTTATGCCCCAAGGGCATGCTACCAGCCCAGTAATGATGTGCCATTGTTGTAAACAAAAGTGAACTGAAGGTGCAAAGAATGCAAGACATGAAATGAAAGACAGAAGGAAGACGTAACAAGCAAACAAGTTTGTACTCCCAAGTTCCTCTATCAGTCGCCCAAGTAAAGGCACACCCACAATCCTCACTGCATACTCAGAGCAGTCCGGGTCTAAATGAGAACAGTGTGTTTATTACTTGATTACTCTCGAAAACTCATGAAAATATTACTAATACAAACAAACAAATACGGATGATGCCGACCCCGACTCACAGCGGCTCGATGAAATTAAATAAAATAAAGATTAATATTTGGGTCCCTGAAGCCCAAATCCACACGGGCTGAACTTTGGGTTCCAGTGTTACAGCGTCAGGAATTTTATTACTATGTGACACATTGACTTAAAATCTAGCGCAATGATATAAGAATTCTCATACTGACCAGCCATAACTAAGGACACCGCAAAACCACCACAAAAGAGTCTCTTCATCCAACAAACTCAGGATATAGGATCGTGTTTGTTATTATCGTAACGTACATACTTTTCATTTGATGCACACCATTTTACCAAAATATTCTCATTATTTTTGTGGTGAAGCAGTCCAGTCGCCAGGGAGAAATGTTGGCATTGTACGTTTCCAATTATTGAATGTTTTTGTGGTGTGAAAGTTACGTGGCAGAAAAACGCATGTAACTATTGAGAAAGTCCACTAGAGGCAGGAGGGGTGGTGGGTGACTTTCACCCAGGAGACCACTGTTTGTGTCTCAAATGACACAGAAAGTAAACATTGAGTTTGTGGTTGTTATTTAATGTTAGAGTAGTTATGCAATGTAATAAAGTCCACTAGGGGCGTTTGTTATTTCTTGTTATGTTATTATATTACCATGTTTTTTTTAATGTTAAACAATAGTTATTGTTGTTTAAACCTAAACAATCATTTCACAATGTTAATGTTTTTTAATGCTAAAAAAAATTGTAGATTGTAAACACAAATATTATCTTAATATTTAGAGTCATTGAGATGTTTATTTCATCTTTGCACTATTGCAATATTTAGGTATGCAGATCATATTTTAATTCAAGATTCAACATTATTATCCCAGCTAGTGTCTGTGTGATTAATGTAATAAAATATGTATTCACTTAATAAGTCTCTCATAATACATTTTCTAAAGGCACTTTGCTTTGAGAGGTTTCCGTTTCAAACGCATCCATAATTAACACTCAGATCAAATACAATGAATTCCCAGGAGTATCACAACGTCGGAGCGTTAACTGTTCACCTGCAGTCAAATCAGGAGATTTGTTATTCCCATTCCTCTCCCTTTCTTTCTCTCCTGCAATGAACGCTTTCTATAAAATACATTTATGCTGTGAAGTAGCTCAGAGGTTTTAGTAGATTTCACATAAAGCGAGCGGAAAGCGGGGAACGGGGACGAGAAAACGGAATGACGGAGAAATGGAAAAGCATAATTTGTGAAAAGTAAATCTGGTTTGGGTTTTATGATGACCGACTGCAGCTCTGTCCATACGTCAAGTGTAACATTTATAGGTTTTACATACATACTTCTGCTCACAAATCAACAGCCCGTCTTTTTTTCTCTCCCTCTGTCTGCATCTCCCCTTCCTCCTCCTCCTCTTTCTGCTCACTCCCATTTAGCTCATTGTGTCCCTCTCTCTCTCTCTCTCTCTCTCTCTCTCTCTCACACACACACACACACACACACACACACACACACCACACACTCACACACACACGCACAGACTATGTGTCTGGACTTAGATGAGATTTTAAAATGTTGTTTTGAAACTTTGAGGCTTTTAGTAAAAGTCCAGATATAAATCTGTGTTGGTCCCACAGTGACGGATGGCATTAACCAGAGAGAGAGACACAGAGAGACAGAGACAGAGAGAGAGAGAGCTCTGGTTTGGAAATAATGCTTTGTTCTTTGTGTCCTTAAAGCTTATTCATTTGAACAGCGAGAAAAAAATAAGACACTGACAGATACGGTTAATAGTTAAAGAGATTTTTTTTTAAACTGCAGGCGTCTTTTTGTTTTTTTTAAACGTAAGCGTGTAACAATACCCGACGACTTGTCCTGGTAGAAACACAATCCTTCGCTCGGATAAAAATGCAATGCCGAGTGCATTTAATTGGCCACATTTACATGCACCGAGGTGCTTAACCCAGTTGCTGGAGTGACCCGGTTTCACGTGTGAACATATCATCGCCACGTTAGAATAACCAACCTGTCACAACACAAAGAGTTCTCGTCCTCGTGTTACCTGCCTCCGGACATGTGGAGGAAACACAACCCCGTTAGGATAATCCAGTTGAGATCACAGTAAGATAACTGGGAAAGCAGTTAGGGCGTCTTAACTGTCAATTTCAACCTGGATACTTCTTTGACTTGTTTGTTTGTGCTCACACTACCTGTATCCAAGCTTTTTCTTCTGTTTTCCTTTTAAATAAAAGCCTCCGACAAGATCAGACAGAGCACATTTGTCGGCTTGTTTTGTCCCATTGTTGTTATTTGATTTCTCTCTGCAGCTGTCTTTTTTTTTTTTTTTTGAGAGCCACAATGAAGGATTGTACTATACATATAAATAAACTTCAACTTAATGTCAACAGAAACCATGCTGCTGATAAGCAGTGACTGCTGCCTCTGCCACTGGGATCATCGCTATTTTCCACTGTATTAGGAGAAGAAAAAAAAACCCTCCCGCTCCGTCAGAGAGAGAGAACTGGCAGCCCCATCTTTTATAGAGACTTCTCTTTTTTCTGGCAGACTGCTCTCAGGACACCACAGCCGGACTGGAATATTCTGTTTACAGGTTTATTCGTGACGACAGACGTGCTCGATGGTGGGGTATTAAAGGTACACACAGCTTCTGCCAGAGAGTTTTTTCCAAAACCGGCTCGGTCCAATTTTTGATCCAAAAAGAGTAACCATCACATAAGAAGTCATGGTTACAGTGAATGTTAACACATAAACTATAATGTTTTTTTTTATTCATTCCACTTGTCCGCAGCTGTTGGAGTCTGCTGAACTTTCCAGAAGTCTCTCAGTCGTCACCCCCTGGTGTGGCAGAACTCTCACTCCCACGGGGAGCACATCCAGGGATAATTATTCTATTATTATTTTATTTGTCGTTAAAAGTCACAAACTGGAGCAGCTTTATACACTGTTGCCCAGAAAGTTGGAATATTTGGTTTTCTGACACAATCCTCTGCTTATTCCTATTTAAACGCATCAGTAATCACTTTTGACAAGGTGCAATGATTACATTATGTGTCACAATCAGGTGGAAATGTATTATTGCATAACATTTGTTTGGCGCTATAAAGACAAGACATTTGCATGGGCAACCCTGTATATAATGGCAATGAATTATCACCCCCATGAGTCAAAAATAGCAGCTTGATGAGTGTTCCTAAACTTCCATCTGTGACTATAATGACATGCTTTTTTTATTTTGTCTTTTCAAAATAAAGTCCCGTATTTAGTAGATTAACTATTTAATAACTGATATCAGAAAGCAATTTAACATATTCCCTTGAAAGTTAAACTGTTCATCTATAACACTGAAGCCTAGTTTATGCGTTGACACGTAAAACAGATTATTATGGTGGATTACATCACGATCATGTGACACTTTTGTCCAAAGCAACTTAGTTTCATACTTTTGCTTTTGTTTTACCACTGAATGTACTGAATGTCTGTAATACACGTGGTTTTAAATGTGGAGAAGAAGAATCACACTTTCAGTGCGTATCACGATAAATCACAATATCTCTCATGCACAGTCTGTGTGTCAATTGTATCTCTATCATCCACGTCCACAGCAGCTCCACGATCACCGTTTACACAGGCGCACAAACACTTCTGAATTTACTCAGCGTCTGATGACAGTCATGACAACAACAACACGGCGTGTGTGTGTGCATGTGTGTGTGTGTGTGCGTGTGTCTCCGGCGCTCAGTCTCTGGTGGAGTCAGACAATAGGACAGTTATACTGGTGAAACCGCCGGCTCAGCCCCGGCCCGCTCCTCACATTTTCCATCTCACCACGTTCACTCGCTTTGCCTCTTTTTTTTTTTTTCCCCCTCGTCTTCTCTTTCTGCTCAGGGGAGATGAGGAGTGAGGGAGCATTCATTTAGACAGAAATCAGATGGCTCTCTTTTCGTTCCTTCCTTTCGTTCTTTTTCTGTCGCAAACCTTCAAAATCCTCCACCTTCATTCGTTCCTCAACATTCTGTCTGTGTCAGATGTTTACGTTTCTTTAAATGTCTCACCTCTTCATGTCTTTCTCTCTTTCCAAGAAAAGTTTGTGTAAAAGTAGTATAGACAAGAGACTGGCAAAAATGACCTAAATGTAAAACTGAAGACTTAGTTTCCTGCGGCGTTACAAGTAACATGCTGTTTTAATTTCTCTGAAAATGTACTTGATTTGCTCTTAA
>CM056836.1:9122651-9150151 GCA_029853015.1 Chelidonichthys spinosus | reverse complement strand
ATATTATATATTTAGCTCTTCCCACAGTAATAGATTTACAGTAATCAGTGTCACCCATTTGATATTCTTACAAATATGAGAAAAAGATGTGACTTCGATGTGATTTTCTCCACGTCTGCTTTGTGTCACACATTCACATGGGAGAAATTAAGTCTCAAATCCCAAGGATTATCTCCAGATTAAACTGAAACACAGCAGGATGAATTGCAGCTTAATTCGCACCCAAAAGGCTACCAAGGTTCTCAATTAATACTTCAGTGGAAACACTGTAGCCGAAAATATTTAACCCCAAAGAAGAAGTGGAAAATAAAGGCAAAAACCTAGAGCAAAAGTGCAACAATCCAACGTTTTTTACTGATGTACGACGATTCTTCATCGAGATTTTCACAAACGTGACAGTTCCTGAAATAAACAAGGAGGAAAGAGTTGAAGGAAGAGGAAAGAGAAGACAAAGAGAGATATAATAGAAGAGAGGGACAGGAAAGAAAGATGAAATCATCGACAAAAATATTGTTTAAAACTGCAAAAAAATAAGCCTATTGTTTAAAATGCACCAGGGTTGAAAAGGCTAACAGTTTACATGATGAGCCACTAGAGTTCACAGAAAAGTTGTTTTCCTGATGGTGTCCATCAAAAAAAGATCAGACCATCGCCACATTTGCAAGGGGAGGAGATCGGGTCACAGAGTGCAAGATGGAGAGAAAAAAAGAGAAAAAAGAGAGAGGAAAAAACACTCCACTTGCTTCGTATTGTGGCCTCCAATCAGATGTTGTTACCAGGTTACAGGAATGACATGCTGACAGCCAGCTGGTTATCCATTGGTCCAATAGTCATCCACTGTAGAGGGCTTAAAGACGGCCGAGTGAATCCGTGAACCACTTGGAATTCCACAATCATTGATGAGAGGGAAATGAAGTCATCAAGTGTCCACGAGAATACGGGGAGCAGGATCCAATCACATCACATGCTGCCAGATGTGGACTGGGACAAGGTGGAGACAATAGCTGATTATGGATGGACGACAAGGGTGCACTTACAAAGAGAGAGACGTAATAAAGAAAGAGGGAAAAGATGGATAAGGAGAGAGTGGAATGGAGGTGGAAGGGATGGAAAGATCCAAAAATACCAAAGACAGGAGCTGGGAATTGACCTACCGCTCTCAAAACTTCTGCACCATTGTGTTTGTGTGTTTACGCAGATGTGCATCCATGTGTGATGTGTTTAGTGGGCAGCAGTAAAGCAAGATTACAGGAAATGGAAAGAAAGCGATCGAAAAACATGGTCTGATAATCAGAAATCATGGTTTCACCAGGAGGGATGTGTTTTTGTTTCCTGCTGGTTAAGTGGCTCTCCGTCTTTACCACAAGACAGGAATAGGCATAACAATGTTTGTTTACAATGTGTTTGTATTCAAGGTCGACCGATTAACTAGAAGCTCCAATATGCTTGAGCTTGAGTACATAAAGCTGCTTAAGTACATAAAAAGTATGCTGCCCCGAGTGTGTGGTCAGCAGCAGCTTGTTGACTGAGGTTCATTTTTGCTGCTGGACGATGGATATACTAAAGTAACTACCAAACTCTTCTTCACCTCCCAGGAGTCAAAGACTGATGAAGTTTTCTGCAAGCAGCAATCAGCCCACTCTGGATGGCCACATCCCGAATGTGCGCTCATTTTTATATCGGAGCTCTCCAATGATCCGATTAACATGAATCTGTAAGAAGGAATCTGATTTTTTTTGTTCAATATTGATACTAAGTTTATGTTTTTGAGTCAGGGGGTCGGGATTATTTACCAGGCACGGTTTTGATTCGATTGGCTGAGAAAAAAAGCTCAGTGGCTTCTGCTCTGCTGTGTGAGGTGAATCCTCCACACAGGATGGAAGAATGCAACCTGACCAGACGGCTCTGAGCAAAGTCCTGTTTCCGTCGATACTTTCACCTCCTCGCTTTCACTTTGGATGCATTCGCTCATGCCTCCTCCTTTCTGTCTGAAAGAGATACAAACAAACAAGAGGCCGCCGGCGGTGGGGAGAAAGGCAAGAAAAGCAGGACCACTTAACGGAATTCAAATTCACAACTTGATATGTTTGTCATGAATAAAACGCAACTTATTAGAGAAGACCATTAATCGCAGCATTGGCATATTCAATCCCTGGCTCATGTCGAAGTGTCCTTGAGCCAGACACCGAACGCCAAGTTACTCCCAATGAGCCGGTCAACACCGCCGCCGTTGGTGTGTGTGTGTGTGTGTGTGTGTGTGTGTGTGTGAATGCGAGGCAAAATTGTAAAATGCAGTCAATTTGCTCCATCTGCCTCCCCCTCTTTCATCTTCCATTCCTGTCTCTCTCTTCTATCCTGTCTCACTCTGTCCTCCTCCTTCGCTTGGTCTCCTCTTCCTTGCTCCTTCCCCACTCTACTACTAAACTACAGTCTCACTCAGCATTTTATCGACAGTCTGTAAAATAAGACACAGTTCCCTTCTAGTTTGTGTCTTCTGTGGGTAACAAGGTGGGATGAGGAGGCTGTCTGGTGTGAAAAGGTTGTCTGGTGAAGATGTCCAAACTGTCAAGGTTCTTTCTCCACTTCCTGCCAGTCTGGACACAGATGAAGGGGTTTTAAAATTTCTTATTTCCAACACATATTCCCCCCTTGTATAAGTGTTGAACTTTTCACTCTAGCTTCCTTTTAAAATCTTTGCAAATCAATTTTGTTTAAAAAATAAAAAAAGCAGCCGGTGCATCTGAAAATCTACTAAATTCTGTGTGAGCTAGATAAATTGAGAAAACATTTTTTGGGGAGCAATGACTTTCTAATCACCAGCAATCTCATTAAATATCTTATTTTCATACCCACAAGCATCCAGCGAGGGCCGGGCATTACTTACTTTAAATTGTGGCTTTTTCATTTCGGAACATGAAATCATTAAGTTCAATAGAGTGCAGAAGTCCTCCGAGGCCTAATAATCTCCCTTGTTGCCATTACTTTCACATTCACCCATGCAAGCTTTCTAAACAGACCTGCCTCTTAAGGAAGTTTGAAAGCTCTTCTGTTACCTCGGTGGCTGCTGAGCTGCCGGCCATTGATCACCAACACTTGCAAGCTCCGCGCTCATAAATAATGCCCATTTTGTGGAAAAAGCCGGTGAAATATTACTGTTTGCACCTTTAACGTCGGCTACCAGCCGTCATTAGCATGCTCGCAGCAGGAATCTCATTAGTTTACTGTGGCATCATTTAGCATTCCTCCATTGGCTAAACTGAGACAATATGTAACACATCAAGAAGAAGTAAGCTGGAGAAAGTATGGGGAAATAATGACACGGATGAAGGATAGGTGTGTGTGTCCCATCTGCTTACATGAACTCAGTCATTTTAAATGCATAAGAGCAGTTTGTTAAGCAGGTGTGTGTGTGTGTGTGTACATAAAAGGGCTTTCTGCTGGGTTGTGGGTGTGTGCATGCACATAAACCGTTCACGGAGAGTCATTTATCAGACAGCATCTTGTTGCAGTGTTTTTTTTTTAATCTCCCAGAGATTCTGTTATCATTAGAATTATGATAGCCCACCGCAGGACAAATAACGATTTGTGTGCGTGTGTGCGTGTTTGCGTCGCTATAAATCATATCTGATTATGATGATGAGGCAGGCAGGAGGGATGAGCGATGAGAAGGGGTGACTGGGGAGGGGAGGGGGGGGAGACAGACACGCACACACATCGAGATAGAAAGCTGGATGCAAGAAGGACGGAGGGGAAACGGCGAGAGTGGTAGATGTGTGGAAATACAGGTCATAATTCATACAAACCAACCTCCAGCACTCGACTGAAAAATGATGACGCTTCACCAACATTAACATACTAATCATTCATCCGTGTGGAGAGTGTGTCTGTGTGTCTGTGTGCGTTTGCATGCATTTGCTCCAACAGACTTCACATACATTAGACCACTAATAAGTCATTCTGTGTGTGTGTGTTTGTGTGTGTTTGTTGGCTTAAGAGAGAGAGAGAGTCAGACATTTGTTTCATTTACTTTTGAATGTTTCCAAATCTGTGCTTTCATTTATCATCTCTATGTTAAGCAAGGCTGTTGTTTTGTGTAGCTACACGTATATGTGTGTGTGTGTGTTTTTTGTGTGTGTGTTGTTACCTATGATCGAATACCAAATTCATTTTAATCAACATACAGTTTGTGCAGTGCTGTAGCATACTGCGTATGCAGCACCAAGTGTATGTGCAATACGTGTGTATGAGGCTGATAAATGCATAAAGGGAAGTAGATGTTTTTATCTAAAGGTCTAATTCTCCCTACAGGAACACTATTAAAAACTAAGTTCAACTTTAAAAACGCATTACATCATTATTTAGGGTTAAGAAGGTTGTGTATATTCCAAAGATCCAATCAGTTTGCTACATAATGTCGTACTCACCACATTTAGCGAGTCAAAGGAGCAAACGAAGCAAAGCTCCATTAGCCTGGTTTAACACCTGAAAGCCAGATCCATAACATTTGAAAAGATTAAATGTGCATCGTTGCAGCCATATATTAATTTCTTGTTTGTTACACAATAAACCTAAGCCCTAAGGACGGCAATACTCACTTCATTGAGAATGACAAAGACACAACTTCTGTTCAACTTTACTCGGATTATTCACCTTATTTCTAAACTTAAAAAAAAAAACACCTTTCCAGCCAATCAGAATCAAAAATGTTAATGTTTTTCCACTCACTGCATGGAGAAATACAAAGTCAGGATCAGCTCCATGGTAACAAGTCTAATATAAAGAGAGCATGTCTGACTACACTACCTCCAGGTAAATCACTACTAACTTACAGCAAGGCAAGAATACACAACATTCCAAACCACTGAAAGCAGCCGGGTCTCTCGTTGCCCGGGATCAGTCCCCGGTTCTGGGTCTGCACTGGCTGAACTGGATCCAACTGCTAAAAGGTTAACTGAGGGCAAGTCTCTCGGAGCCTCCTGCTCTCCTCCTGGTGATGCAGCCTCAGGGCAAGGCGAACATGTGAGTCATTTTCTCATTTCTGCCACTTTGGATTTAATTCAATAAACAAACTAGCAAAACCTACACGGAGCGTGGATGTCTAATGGAAGCCCTTGGGGCAGCTCTACTCCTTTGTCCTTTGGATTCACAGTGACTCACTCTCGAGGAACAAGCAGTACTACAGGACAGACTGGACTTTGCTAGTTGGCAGTTATAATGCACGACACATAACGTCAATGCTGTTACTACTTCACACTCTTCTGATAAAGTTGTTTATGCATTGGTCATCCATTTACTGTTGAATATCCCCAAAATTCAACATTGTGTTTGAACACTTTTGGTTGTATTTTCCGGCCAAATGAAAGCGATGTCCTTGAGCAACATATTGAAAGCCTACAGCTCCAGGGGAGCAGTGTGTAACCGACCCTACCGTTTGACCTTCCTGTTGAGGAGGCAAGCGAAATAGATGAATTTGTCCTTCGGGGGATTAATCGAGAAAGTAAAATATAAAAAGAAAGCGAGCAAGGCCGTCTGAGCCCAGAGCACAATACCCAAAGTAGCTGTAAAACACAGAGGGACGTGTTACCATTAACACATGTTTAAATTGGCATCCTTCACACTGGGCCTGTGCATGCAGCATTTAATGTCTGCAGATGCTCATCTCCGGCAGAGTGTGTGTGTGTGTGTGTGTGTGTGTGTGTGTGTGTAAGGACAGTGGCTGATCAGTAACCTGTATGTTGATTGCAGTCATATAGTCTGTGAGGGAGGCATTGAGAATGTATGTGTGTTGATTGCAAGGTGTGTGTGTGTGTGTGTCTGCTGATTGCAGAGTAATGCAGATCAGATGAAGCAAGAAATCGGCTTTTTGGCTCCATCAATCATCGGCCTCTCTTCTCTCTCCCCCGTCTCTCTCAATTTCCTTCCTCTCTGGCTCACTCATTCTCTTTGAGTTTCACTGTCTCCATCTTTCTCTCTTTCTCTCTTCAGTCTCCCATCACCACCTTTATCTTTCTCACACATGCTTTGTGTCCTGCTTTGAAATTCTCACACACACACACACACACACACACACAGACACACACACACAGTCACACACACACACACACACACACACACACACACACACAGTTACCTCTGACAGGCACAGGGGACAGTTCTGACTTTTTATATTAGGTAAACATAATGCCAACAAACCAAATGTTTTGTATAGTACGGTATTTTTTGCCACTGACTAAGTGTCCATTTTATTTGGGGATAAAAGTTTGTAGTTATTTGCTGAGTGGGCAGTTTGAAGTTTCACCGTCCGCTCACTGTGACAATGTTGAAGGACAAAGTTGTGCGAGCGCTAAGAAGGAAATAGTGCTGAGGCAACAAACATTGTTGGAAGTGATTGGAACTCCTTCACGCAGTTGCAAAGCAAAGCTGACAATGAACAAAATGTGAAAATGACTACGCACTGCCAAAGCAAAATCTCATCTCCAACATCTGTACAAGTAAGTTAGTGAATTTCTATTGAAATGTTTGAAAAAAAACACAAACATTTGGGCTGAGACTGTAGGTTTTTTCATAGAATGAGAGCCATAAGAAGAAAAAAAACTGCGATGGATCAAGCATCTTTTCACTGTAGCAGCACTGCTATTTAATTTATTATAACTAAACCTCCCATATGGATGCACATGGAGGAGCTGGACTACCTGTCATGCTTTTCCCTCCATTGCTCCTGTTGTCACTTTCATTTGCACAGAAAACCGGGGGAATTGATTCACAGTGACTTCCTAAATGGACAGATTGACATCCCTGAAGTTGAACTAACTTGGTGTTATACTGTGATTATTAAGCGGTTTGGTGTAGGCTAACACAAAGATTCATCTGGAAGTCACTTTTCTGCATCATCTTGTCAATATTCAGTACGAGTCAGGAAAGGGACTCTTTTGTATTCATCCAGAGTTATTTAAATGGAATTGGTAATTTTCTGTGGTCTAAATCAATAGAGAGAAGGAGACGGGGTCAAACAGAGAATCAGTGAGAAAGTGAGAAAGAAATGTGTGTGAGGATTGAGAAAGGAGTCGTGGTATAAACGCAGACACACACACACACACACACACACACACACCTGCAGATACTCACACAAGCAGACAAACACATCCATCTGGAATCAGGTTCAGGTGCGACATTTAGAGGAAACAGGTGTTTTCCTCAACAGATTGTATAATCTCATTATCTTGGTTTGATGGGATTATATGATTTGATTTAAATAACTTGTTGTTCCTAAACACATTCTGCTTCTCACGTTGGCTGTTCTCTTGATGCTTGCTAATTGCATGGTATGCACTAAAAAAGTAAAAAAACAAAACGATACTCGTGTTGCATCTGCTCTGAAGGCTTCGTGTCAAAATGCTTCAGCAGATTTGTCAGCTTGCCGTTCTAAATAAATGACCATAAAATGATCAAGAGATGAGGTTTTATTGAAGTGGAGTCTTTTTGTTTTTTATCCCCTAAAATGTCTTTTTGTTGTAGCGAATAAACTTAATGCTCATATGTTTAACACAGATTGTAAACCGGAGTGGAGAAAACAACAAAGGGTCGCAGAGAACAAAAGTTGGTCAAGTATCACATCATCAGAGTCGAGCCCAACAAAGATGTAAGACGCAAAAAACATATAAAAACTATAAAAACATGCATACATGCATTTCTATGACCTTTTGAAAACCAAAATAATAAAAGTTTAGTTTTGTGTATTTTCGACAGAAAACAATACAGAAACGAGGAAATAGTTGGAGCTTTTCATTTGGACTCTTTGCATCATTCTTCACGTCTAAAAGATGGTCCCCATAAAGCACAATAACACACACACACACACACACTGGTGAGATACGGCCGGTGGAATCGAGGACAAACTGAGAGGAAGGAATAATAAAGACACACGAATGTTTTCATGTCGTTCTCCCTGCAGACCCTTCCAGAAGGTTCTCGGAGGTCATTCCCGAACATTGTAGAACATTCCTCCGTTCTGATGGGAATCCCAGATCTGCCAGTGTAGCTGTCAATTATATCCAGATTTCCAACTTTACTGGGGCCCTCAATGCCACATCAATACTGCAAGACCATCCCTTCATCTATCTCCGTCTCGTTCCCTCCGTCCCGTTCCCCTGTCCCTCCTCCCTTTCTTTCCACACTGGCACAATAGCAAGAACAATGCCAGGGTGCCACCACATCAAACACATGCGAGAGAGAGAGAGAGCGACAGATGAAGAGAGAGACAGAATTACAGTGTGGGTCGAAATGTGATTGTGCATCAAAGCACAACTGCGGGGAAAAAACTTCCTCTTAAACTGATTATATATCCATGAGAACAAAAACCACAATGTCTCTCTCCCTCCCTCTCTCTCTCTCGATGTGTTGCTCTGTCTCCGTGTCACGGTGCCAACTGTCTACACGCTACCAGTGTCTACTTTTACACATTGCTATCAAAGCCATTTCTGCAGGATCAAATCCAGCTTTCCATGAGTTTGGTTTTTTCACTCGTGTTTTTAAATCTTTGTTCGGCTCTTCGGTTACGCCGCACACACTGACAACACAACGTAAACCAATGACAATTCTCGGATTACGCACGTCAAGTGGTTACGATTAGCAGTTTTAAAAGGGTTAATTTGCCCTAAACCAGACTTGACATCTCCCGACAACTTTTTCCATATTTGTGGGCATCGCCAGTGTCAGTTTTGGGTATAGGGACATATTTTCCTCATTAGGAGTGTTGGCACAACAGTGATTTATAGCTCAGTTTCATGGAAAAGCTCAAACAGCCTTTCTTTTTTGTTTGCACAAAGTTGATTTTCTTTTTATTTCCAATGGAGCAACTCTCACTCTCGGTGATGTTCACAGATAATGTTTGAGCCAACGTTGAGGAATAAGACACGGCGACTGACTATTCAACGATGATTCAACTTTTGTTCCACAAAAAAATGATTTAATGTGAGAAGAAAAAGAGAGCTCAGTGCTCATTTATCACAATATTTTGTCTCTGACACACACACACACACACACACACACACACAACCGCACACACACAGTGTGTTAGCAATCAATAGCTTTATTCATTGTTGTGACATCTTTATTGGCGTTTAACTGAAATAGCAGCACAAATAGCAGGAATAATTTGAAATTACAGGGGAGCTGCTCAAATTTCACACATGATTTACTCGTCATTAGAAGTACTTCTCACACTGAGAGTTTTAGTGTGAGGAGTTGAGGTGTCATTAGTTTGAATAAGAGTGACTCATCACCATGAAAGAAAGTGTCAAAGATGCGGGAAACAGTGTTTTTCTGTTTTGCTCCTGAGAAGTTATAACACTGAAGAGTGAAAATGAGTGATTTGGTGAGGAGAGGAAGTTGCTATTAGTCAAAATCATTGGAGTTCCCCTTTAAGGAGACTTTCTAATAAATCATCAATAATATAGTTAAGTACATAGCCTACTTTTAATGCAGTACAAGTTAACAACTGTGCAGAATACTTAAGGTAAATAAAAGTGAATTATTCAAAGACACAACTGTAACCCATCATCACTGTAAACTGCACCTCACAACCAATGAAATCACAGCTTCCATAAAAATAAACCCAGCGCTCTTCTGCACGCACGTGTGCACACCCTGAAGCAGCGTCCTTGACTGCGAGGACCGTCGTAAATTCAAGTGTTTGTACATCACGACATCGTAGACGGAACATTTCCTGCTAAATCACACTTTTCACCAACAACCAACACGGCTACCAATCAGATCTCTTCGTGGACGACAGGTTGATATGAGACCGGCGTCCCCCTGGACCAGAGGGTCCCTGTTGTCATCTGGAGTCAGCGATAAGAATTAGATCAGCTGTTGTTCCCCCCCACCCCACCTAAAGCCAGTAAAAGGATCAAACTAGACCTGTTTGATTAATCGATTTTAAATCGTAATCGCGATTATGTAGTTAGGACAATGTTAAAAACGTGAAGTTCTGTTTATTCTTCTTTTTTAATCACCGATAATGTGAAAGTGATTTTTCTCTTTTTTTAATTGTTTACAAGAGGTCTACAAGAAGATAACATAGAGTAAAGCCAGATGGCAAAAGTTCATTAATTGTTCTTTATATGAATCCCTTGAGGGGTTTTTTGTTTAATAAGAGCAAGGTTTGCACTCAAATCCCAATGGGGTCATTATTTGCAAAATGTTCAATAAAAAACAGTATATTTTAAATAATTTCTTTGCCTTTTGTCATTTCACAAAATAATCGCAATCGTAATCAAAAATCGGATTTTGAGAGAAGAAAATCAGGATTTTATTTTTGGGCAAAATGGAACAGCCCTAGATCAAACTATGTATTACACGTTCCTTCAATTCTTTTAAATACTTGTCTCCTCTGGTAAGCCCTCTGCTGATCTAATTCACTGATCTAATCTGGTTTAACAAAATACACATTCAACATAATGGTATCATGTTAATAGATTTCCTCGAGCACTCACATGGGCGTATATGTACTGCAGCGTTTAACTGTGACCCAATTTTGGTGATTATCAATGATTAAGGCCAAAAACGTTGCACAGACTCAGTTTAGACAAATCCAGAGAATTTGACGTAAACAATAATGTTCAGACAACAGACGTGGAGAAAAAGGGGAAGAAAAGATTACCTCAAAATACATACAGCCTTCAACAAGTGGGTTTAGTCTATGACATGTGGGCAAGCCTGAAAAAAACGAAAATAAAATGACATATTTACATGTTCACAAGCCGGAGACAACGCTCTCTCTGTTTTAACCAAACACACTCACGCACAAAGACAGATTTTTTTTTTGTCTATAAACCGCACTCATCCATCATCTTAGCTAATGTCACATGGGTAAACTGTCTATGACGACACATGATGTTAATCTATCATTCCCTCCACAGTGTGTGTGTGTGTCTCGTAGCTCCGTCTTTATGTTTTCATGACATCACCCGTTTTAATAAATGTGTCCGTGGGTGTTAAAGCAAGATAGACCGAGTTTGATCGATGTGTGTTCGGACTCGTCCGTGTGGGCGCATGCTTGTCGACTGAATTTATGAAAAAATTCCCAAAGTCATATACAATGCATCATGCAAACAACAGTGTCTGTCACGCCATGTGATTTGTTTTTCTTTCGCCTTTGCACATCCACGACCAAGAGCAATGACTTGTTTACCTTCGTGAGGATAAAACGCCCCGACAGAGTCAGAGCGCACTGCCGAACGTTTCTGCATTTTCTTTAAACCGGCTTCATCCCGTTCTTTCCCACGTGTATTATCTTATCTCCTCAGTATGTTACGAAGCCTCTCGTCTTCTACAAGTTTATACACATGAATAAACGCCGGTGAAATGGAGAATTGCATTGGCTGGGACGGAGCTGCTTTAATTCAATGGAGGTTAATCAAATATAACCTTGCCTGCTAACGTGCATCCACACAATGTGCAACCCGTCATTAGCCTTCTGTTGTTAGAGGATGATTAAGACCGTGGCTGACAACATTTTGACACTTCAACAGGATCCTTCATTGTAATAATAATGAGAATTTCTTTACAATGGAGATGCCGAGGTTTTGGAAATAACTGCCCCGGTTTCTGATGTGAACAAAACATTTATTTTCCCATATTTTTCGACTCACAATGTGCGTCAGTTGTTTTTTTTCCTCTGACTGAACCATATTTGACTCATTCAGAAAGCCTCCTATTCATGTCATTCTTGTCAGCCAAATCCATAATAAATAGGCTCTTTTTTCTGCCAGTGTTTCTCTCTCCCCGTCTCTGTAGCCTTATGTCCCCCGCCCCTCGTTTAGCTGCCATCATTCTTTGTTCTAAGCCTTTTTAATAAGTGTGTTTGGAGAACAAATAGAAAAATTGCACTTCTGAAAAAGAGCAAACAAACAGCTTATTACACACAAGGCGACCTTGAGCCCATGCAGTGTGTGTAGATATAGTATTTACTTCTTTTCTTTCTCCTCCATCTTAACTTAACTCTCTCCTTCCTCTTCATCCTAAATCTCTCCTCCTCTTCTCTCTTCCGTCAACTTACCCAAATGCTATCATCCTCTATATTGTTCCGAGGCGGTGACACTGGCATGCAGACTGGATTTGTTTTGTGTGTATGGGTTTGAAAGAGAGAGAGAGAGAGAGGGGGAAAAGAAGATGATGATGATGATGATGATGATGATGATGAATAAGACTCGGGAGAGGAGGGAGGGAATTACCTCTGAGCACGAGGGAGCGAAATATAGACGAAGAGAAAGGCAGAGAAAAAGAGACATTGAAGTGGGGAGAGAAGGAGTGATAACGAAAATCGAGATGAGTGAGGGGGAAAATGTAATAAAAGGGATAGAAAGGGAGGCAGAAACCAGGAGGGATAGGGCGAGGGAAACAGGAGAGAGAGAGAGGGGGAGAGAGAGAGAGAGAGAGAGAGAGAGAGAGAGAGAGAGAGAGAGAGAAGTAGGAGGTGAGAGCACGTTTCACGATTCCCAAGTTGTTTTGCAAAGTGAGAGAGCGAGAAGGATGGAAAGAGAGATGGATGGGCTATAATCGCATCTTCTGTGGCGTGCGCACGTTTCACGAATCCCATGTTGCTTTTTTGGCTCTGGGTAGCAAATTGAGGGTAAAACAAGCAGCAGAGATGAGGAATAAAAAAATAAATAAATAAAAGAAATTAAAGATAACATTCAGAGCCGTTCCCCATGGAAACCTATTCTGATTCACAACATATGCAAGTGGAGAGGAGGACGGTGACTCAGTGAGATGGAGAGAGGATGACGAAGGAGGAGGAAAGATGAGGAGGGACGTAACCCGGGATAAGGAGGGGGAAAAAAAAGTTGGGCAGAAAGACAAAGACAATCAATATGAGGAGTGAAGTTGGTACGGAAGAAGCCGTATATTCGATTTCACCTGTAGCGAAGTCTGGACGCGTTCTTCCAAAAACATGACATCGATGAGTGAGGTAACATAATGACTGATTGCCGGTCGAGTCCACTGGAATCTTTGAACCCTCTGTAATTACCAGCTTGCGGATCGTGATTAGGACAATCACGATATTCGTATGGTTCATATGGCCTGGATTCTCTCTGTATCCGAACAGAAACGGGCCTGTAAAGAAAAAAAAAAAATGGATCCAGATGGAGTTGTGACATCAAGCCCAATATGTGTGAGGGACCAGATTCCCAACTGGACGGGATTTGCGGGGACACTGTCTGCATTAGACCATGAAGGGTCTGGAGTCTTCTCATGAAAGATTCATGTGCAGGAGGCAGGTCGGGAACTCGTCCACGTACTTATACACAGAGTATTGAGTAACCGTCCAAGAAGCCATAACTTCTGCAGTTTAGCTCGAACAATAACAGTTTAGATAGCCGCGGTAGCAAACAGCCATCCACGAACCAACACAAACACATGGATGAGTGTGGGAAGGAGGGAGGTGAAAGTTTTATCTTCCTCGCAGGCTTTCATTCACGCCGTTCCCTGACCCATTCTGATCAATTCTCCCGCAGCCACACAAATTAATCAATAGTCCAACTGATCAGGGATCAGATAAAAAAATAAACACAGCGGCTCGATTCACCTTCTGTATGACCTCATCTGTTGTTATCTCCCTTTTCCTGTCATATTAATTAGAAGGACGTGAAACCTCTGAATGGCCGTTATCACAGATACATACAGATAACGGATGTAGTAGAAATTCCCAAAGAGCTCTAAATGATGTTGTTTCAACATCTGGCTAGAATGCTTTCTGGATACGTGTAAACATGTGTGTGTTTTGGTATTCTATAGCTATCAGATTGGCCCATGATGCATAACGTGGACTACTGGATCCAAGTAGCGAGAAACAAGAAGAAAAAGAAAGAGGCTCCTCTTACAATTGAAATAGAAATAAGGAGGAATGCTCGGCCACCACCAGCCTCGCCCGGAGGAAGGTAGTGATGAAAAGATTAAACTTGGGACACCAACTTGGAATAAACAAACTCAATGATGAAGTTCAGATGTCACCACACACCAGATCTCTAGAAGGCTGAGAGATGAGAGCTTTTGCATTTTCAAATTCAGCTTCTCAGTTTTGCTCAATCCAGAAAAAAAGAAAAAAATAGTAAAACAAAAAAGGGTGACTTCTAGCGATCTGGTGGCGAGGTGAAATCTAAACATCTAGAACAACTGCACTCCTCCAGGAATCTATTGAAAAACCTTTTTAGCTCAACTCTAACCCAGCCCAAATGGAGTTGGTTCTGCTCTGACCTTTAGTCCTGTGTGTCTATCCATGAGTGACATCAGCCATCAAAGGACTGCTGGCTCATGAGAGGATCCAGGAACTGCTGAGTCATCACATTACATGGATCATTTGCTGCTAACAATATTCTTTATAGCCCAATTATGACTTTGCATTTTCTATTCTCCTTTACCCCTCCGTGTTTCCATCTCCTTCTCTCCTTCTCTCCTTTCTCCCCTGTGCATCGGGATTGCTTTTCCGTCCTGTCTTCTTAAATTATAATATTCATTTTTGGTGACGATAACACAGATTTATGTCCAGAATAGATGGTCAAATATGATGGATTGATATTCTGATAACGTGGCCTCTGGTTGACCTAAAGGTGGCAGAGACATCACACACACAGACACAGGCATATATTTCTCACAGACATTATTTATTATAATGCAAAGGTACTAATATACTCACAGGTTTATGAAAAAATGCAAAGGTATTATGTATAAAAAGGAACACCCTCCTAAAAAAAATCACTTGGGGGCAGCGGAGCGAGCAGCACACAAAACATTGACATGATCTATTTTACAATTTTCACATAGAGTCGAGTATGGCCACCTGCCAAATTAATATTCTCTTTTTTCCACCAACTTTTTCTGCAGGAATATCCATCTCTTTAACGGAAAATGCTCCTCTATGTCCACCAGCTTGGCACTCACTTTGTTATCGGAGCAGTTTTGCCAAAAACTAGCTGCCTGCTGGAAACAACACTGATGAGAATTGTGAGAGCGGATAAAAACGGCAACTTTAAAGGCTGCAAAATGCGTAAAAATGCAGTGTGGATTTGTCAGGAGCAGCTCTGTCTAGTGATGATAGTCTGTTGGTTTGTCGCTTCAGGAAATGAGCAGGCTAATATTGTATAGAAAGTCTTGATTGGACGCCTAGCCATCTACCCTGACCACCAACTTTTCTGCAGTACATCGTCATACAATATTACACGTCAAGGATTTAAATATCGGAATCACAATTTATTTACTGCACTACATTCACCAACAACAACGCTGAGAAATTCAAGGACATGCTTGGCAAACAATGGCATATTCTCCAAAATGACCCATCCTGGAAAGCAACCTCTAAAGAGCCACCTGTGGTCGTTTCTAAAAGAGGACGAATCACAAGAGTTGTACGAGCATTTTGAAGTCTGTAACTGAACTCACAACTAAACTCCTCAAGGAAATTCAATGTGTGGAGCTTGACTGCCGATGGGAAGGCCATCAGCATTAAGGATTTTATTACCTTCAAAACAAAAAAAAACGTTAACGTAATCACTTTGAGCAGGCTTAAATCAATGACATTCCACATCACATTTTCACTGCTACCAGACCAGCGCTAACGACGCCTGGTCGCATATTAATGTAATGTACTTTGACTGCAGGTGTCCTCGCCACTTAACTCATTGATTTGATAACAACAGGAATGAATTTGACAGAAAATTGCAATTGCATGCCAGCATAAATAGATCCTTCTGAATTAGTCACAGAATCTATTTAAGTACATTTGAGCTTAATATGTGATCTGACGGGGAAAGACCACTTTCTCTGGATGGCATATCCATATTTCTTTCTCACGCTTTAAGCAGATCAAAAGTGTCAAAATAGATGATAAAATGGATCAAAATACAGGAAAAGGCATCTGGTAAAATTAATGATATGCATAAATGTGTGTGTGTGTTTGTATACATTGTGAAAAGAGTATAATTGACTGGTATATATGATAAACGCATTGATGTTTATCTATTATTACGCTGCTGTCAAACCCTAGTCTTAGTACTGTGCAATACCAATCATCCATGTGGAAACACTGGTATCAGTGTCGCTGTTTGTGTATGTGTAGGCATGTGTATTTATTGGACCATGAGTCTGGAAATAAAGTTGATTGACTGATTGATTATAAGAGCATGAATTACAATCCATAAAGACAATGTTTCTATTGATATAATAATTATACGTCATGCTGTATACACATATGATTGGTTGTTAATAAAATACCTTTTAACCTCATTGTTGTTTTGAGCTTCATAACATCTTATTTAAATGTTGTTTTTAATTTGTGAGTTTTGACCTCTTCAAAATTCTAGTTTTTTGACCTCGTGAAACTTTTCCCGTGCTGGTCTGGAGTCAGTAATGTCATGCCATAAATCTCTCCTCTGCCTCTTGATTCCACTGACAGCTCGTATCGGATCTTCTCTATTAAATGAGGGTTTGTCCGTCTGTGTGTGTGTGTGTGTGTGTGTGTGGTGTGTGTGTGTGTCGGTGTAAAGCGTTTATATTGGATCTGTCCTCTTTATCAGCAGACACAGAGGAGGTCTGAGTAGAAATGACTTTATTCATTCTGTGACAGAACAACATTATCTTGTTATTGTCGTAATATAGTTACTGAATTCAAGAGAGAACAAGCGCGGGTATGAAAGCTTTGTGGCCTCGCCGGTTTGAAGATCAGGCCGTGCCCATGTGACACATTAAAATTTGCATCGGGAATTTTGTCACATGTCTTCTCGTCTTGTATCTTTCCGTCTGTCTTCTGTAAACACTGATCATTAATGTCTTTCATGAAGGAACATTTTAATCCAATTACATCTGTGTCTGGCACAAATCTGCTGCCTCTGTTGACTCAGTTTTGATTTCCTGTGACCACACAGAGTCTTGAGTCTATCATGTCTAGACAAAAAGGACGTTTGTCCTCACCACTGTGTGGAGGACTGGTAAATATGGCAACGTCCCTCAGACCAGAACTGTTTCTGGGCCGAGACTGTTTTCAATAAATGAGCAGAATGTCTCCTCAACTAATTATGACTCAACCTTGTAACCGGGAGGTTAACTCTTATGGTTACATTACAAGGCAGCTGAAAAGCTCTGGTCCTAAATTAGCAATACATCATTTGAATAAAGTGTTTACGACATATTTTTCCAGTGGGTTCCGGGGGACTTGAGGGCCGGGGGGGATTAAGCAGAAACAAATGAACAGCATGGCTGTTGTACATGCACTGTTGGTGATATGTACTACCAGTTGTAAAATGGGTTGCAAAACTTATCAATGAATAATTCAGCTAATTCATTCAAATAACTTTTCACTCACATTTATAGACACCTATTTACGACGGCGTATTAGGGCCACTGTCGAGAAAAAAAAAAAAAAAAACGGAGCCGAGCGTTTTAAAGTGGCAAATTTGCGGCCCATATAAAAGTAACCAACAATAACGATCAACAGCCATCACCCTAAGGACCTTAGTAAAGCGTTGTCGCACGTTTGGATGGATTAATTAGAAAGATAAAAGAGACATTCATGGGAAGTTAGCTAGCATAAATGTTAGCATCGTAATGAACTAGCAAATTTGCCACTTTAAAACTCGCAAATTTGCCACTTTAAAACTCGCAAATTTGCAACTTTAAAACTCGCAAATTTGCAACTTTAAAACTAGCAGATTTGCAGACAGTGGCCCTAATACACTGCCATTCCTATTTTATGTTGTTTCAAATTTAATATTTTCATTTTAGAATGCGTGAATCATTCAGTCAAAATCTACCAGCTATCCTTCCTATTTTGGGGTCACCAGATTTACGCCATAAAAAAGATAATGGAGACATTAGGAGGAAAAAGATTTCCACAAGGCAACAATTAAAATGGAGGAGAAAAAGACATTGTGTGATGGCCCTTTTTAAACGTGTCCCATTAGCAGCAGAAACCCAATATTCCAGGCTGTATCCCTTCATCTGGGTTGTTAAGAGGTTCACAGACATGAGGAGGGAGAGGAGAGAGCAAGCTAGGAAGGCTGAGGCTTAACATCTGTTGTCAGCCCAGTATTATCTCATTTCACTCTGTTGTTTACTGTAGGTGGTTTATTTATTGGCCACAAAACACAAGCAAGTGAAATCCAGCAGTTATCAATGTTCTTCAAGTCTTGGGATTTCCTGTAATTTTGAATGCATTTCCATATTGACTATTTTGCTTAAATGGTTGGCAAATGCCCCAATAAAACCAGTCATCGTTAAGTTATAAAAAAAAAAAAAAAACATAATTTATATATTATTTTTAACTGCAAGACAACAACACTGGGTTTGAAAGCATTTTTTCCCCAAATTTTATTTTAATATATGAAATTGCTCTTTTTAAATATGAAATCATAAACATGCTATTCTTTTCCGGGAAGAAACAATTTAAAAGTCCAGAAGAAGGCAATAACTACTTGAAAACATTACAAAATCAATGGCTGGATTAATTAAACAAACAATGTCATTCAGTTTAAAACGTTAATGGCTATATACACACTTTGAGAAAATCTTTTACTCTACAGCTTGCATTAAAGTTGCTCATTTGTTTATTCTGCTGTAAACTTAACTTTTGTATACAGTGCATTAATAATAATAATAATAATAAAAAAAGATAAATGTTTTCTTTCCTAAAAACACATTTTGCCTATATGAACACTGCATCTGAGAACACCAGTGAATTTATATTCATAATTAGTCTGAGTGCTTTTAGTCTGCTAATGGATTCTCAATGGAAGTTTCTCTAAGTGCAGCAAAGAGCAGAATCCTAATGTTTGTGTTCGTGATGTGTGTGCGTGTCTGGCCACACACACACACACACACACACACACACACACACACACACACACACTGTAACCGGAGAGCAGAAAGTATTGAACAAGAGGGAGTAGAGAAAGGGAGATGCCCTAATTGCAGTTGTTCATCCTAAATGACTCGAGCATCCTAATCACTTATCACTAATTACACTTGTGTCTGTCTCTCTGACTAGCTGGCTGTTTGTGTTTGGACAGTGGCCTGAATGGGTAATTCACTCTTTGGCATCGCTGGCAAACTGTTTGGCTGGTTGTCTCGCTGGCTGACTGTCCACTTGGCTGGATGACTGACTGATTGACTGGATGCACAGTTGGATGACTTACTAGCTGGCTTGCAGCCTAGTTGACTGACTTATTCACAGTTTGAAATAAATTATAGAGTGCAAAGGTGAATCGCAGACCTGCACTGGCCTGACATTTATACTCTGGCTCTTCAGTAAGATGGAGTAAACCACTGGGCGAACAGTCACGCTCTGACAACTGAATGGATGGATGTGAACGCTTTAATGGGTGTAGCGCCGCAATAATAAGTAGAAATGCAATGGGGAAAAAATGGATTGGAAGATTTGATTACCTGCTGCGGCAGTACAAACGCGAGTGGCATAATGTGTATTATCAATAACGTCAGAGAGCTGAATGGCAATAACAATGAGGTAATGTAGGTTAGGAAGTAGGTTAAAAGATGTAATTAGAGCAAATGGAAAGAACACTAATAAATATTAATTGCTGCAGACTGTTGATGTGGGCAACAGCTGGAGACAATGACCACATAGCCCTCGGTCTACAATCTAATCTAAAGTAGATTGCAGTAAATCAGCCATAAAGGGAGATTACGCAAAAGTAGCGTGCTCCTGTTTGTCTGCGGCTCTGCCACACACAAAGTGGTGAAGACAGGAAAAAAAACATGGTTGGGTGCAGTTTTTCCACCGCGTTAACAAATAACCTGATCATTTCAATTTAAATCATTGAAAAAAAGATGTGGGGTCAGTGATTACGAGGTCTGCAGCCAGGCTGGAAGTCACCTGGCAAAATAAACCAAATCAGCCAGAAACTAAACTAAGGAAGTTTGAAGGATAACGTTAGTTTAATCACACACACACACACACACACACACACACACACACACACACAGAAATAAGAGTAACACATGCACGTTTACAGAAATTATCCACGTGCAGGTCCAATCGAGCAATCACATGCAGAAAAATAGTTAGCATACAATGCATAAGTGCACACACACACACACCGTACGATGTGCACACCTTCCACACACCTAACACACACACACACACACACCCACTGATGTTCAGGAACTCAGATTGATGCAGTGTTTGAAGAAGTCCAGATGGTGCGTGTGTTAAACAGCGCTCCCTGCAGAGATACACCCTCTCAAATGTGCACACCCAGTAAACAAACATTATCATATATCTTTGTTCAACTCACTGCAAATTAGTTCCTTGAGGACTTCATTCAGCTGTTTAAAAATTATAGTTTTTTTACATCGTATAAGGACCTGCAATATTCCGTTGCTGGTGTCAACACATTAAGGCAGGAAAAGACCTCGAATCCAATGAAAACGTACAAATCTGTTAAATTTAATAGGTCCTGTAACGCAAACATCACTACTGTTTAGATTTCCTGACTTGTAAATGTAGAAAAAGGAAAGAAAAATAGAAAGCTGTGAACATGCACATTCACGGATGTTATATTAAAAAAACCCTGATGCGTTTACTGCAAGAAAAATAAATATTAGCCTTTTATTTTACAGGATTCATAGGCCTCACACACCGTTGAGTGCAAACATAGACATACATGCACAATAGTCACGTCGCAGAATGTGCAATGTCGGCAAATTCACTCAAACGCGTCATGCTATATCAGGATACCTGACAAATTGGACTCCAGTTTGCAAACTCAAAAACTGAACCAGGCGGATTCGGTTGGTGTAAACTGGCCCTCCAGCTGTGTAGCTTTCTCAATATGCAGACTGGCTGTTGGACTCCTGCTGGGAAACTCTGTCTGCGTGTGTTATGCCTAACTCGTTTACTATAATTTGCTACTGATTTTTCTTTTTCAAATTTAGTGAGTTTCAAAGTTCACACCGGCAAGTCGCAAATCATCAGGGGTAGAGCGCATGGTGTCCAAATTGGGACGTAGAGCAAATTAATAACAAAGATGACCCAGAGGTGTCTCATTTCCTTGTCGCAATTACATTTGAACTAATGACAGCACAGCAGAGTGTGTGTGTGTGGGTGTAGTTTGTGCAACACAGAATAATTGCAGAAATGAACCCTGTCATTACCTAACCTGTATAAATAATACAGGGAAGAATGACAGAAAAAAATATTCAAAAAAGAGCCTGTTTCGGATAAATATAAAAAAAAATAAGAAAAAGAAGGCTTGGATGCATCAAAGGTTAATAGAAATGAATCATTGGGTGCATTAATATAGCCATATCTGACATATCTTAAATGCTTGACTTGTTCCTTATAGTGTTTTCGACAATGCAAAGTTGCAGAGAGAGAGAGCCTCGAGGAAGAGAGGAATTAATGAAAAAAAAAGGAAAGAGACAGAAAAAACAGGGCAATGCAGATTCATTTTTTTGACTCGTTTATGGAAAATCTGACACCATATTTGTGCCGAGTCATAGTTAATCTGCTCTGCTGTGGAGCAACGAACACAGTAAGCTGAGTGGCACAATGATGCAAAGGTCTGGCTGGAAAAACACAAAGACCTAATCTACCTCCACTAAATCACCTCCTTTTATATCGCCGTGTGGAGAGAAGATTGAACGTGAAAACTGAGGAGAAGACAAGAAAAAGTTTAGCAGGAAAGAAAAAAACGCTACAAAATAAAAGATACAGACATGACAAAAAGGGATTTTTCTTAAAATGATATATATTTTCTTACATCCATCAGTGTGCACGAAGCAAATTGCTCATTTAATATCTCTCTCACACACAATGTTAAACAATTGTTAAAATATACATCTTTGAGCAACAGAAGCTGAAGCACTCTTGAGGTGATTTACCGGACTCTCCAATACAAAACACACAACAGAAACAAATACATTTTGGCGATGGCATACAGATTTAAAACTACTCAATAGTGACTTTGGAGCTAAAAAAAAAAAAAAAAAGCATGGCAATAGAAGGAAAAAAATTAGTCGAGGAAATACATTTTGAAAAGAACAATTCAGCAAAACAAAATGGTCAAATCCACGACAGCGTTTGACTTTCACTTTTAACAGTTTAAACAGTGTTAAGAGGTTGTCCTTTACATTCATGTCATAGTGTGTTGCTTGCACTTTGTATTTGAAGAAAAACGGAAAATGTTTTCCATTATCAAGCACCCACCCACGGTCTCCCCTGGCCTTTTGTCTCCAGCCACTAATTTGTCACAAACAAACACAAAAACACACAGTAGAGAAATCGCTGGCCTTGCAGCCGGGGAAAGCGACTACTTAGCATCGAGAGAGGAGGGGGGAAGGGAGAGAGAGGTTGCAAAATAACTTAAACTGTCGATCATGTTGCAGACAGCAGGCCAATAACACTTGATGTAACAACAGACATGTGTGTGGCGGTTTCAAAGAAACCATCTGATGTCATGGCTACTAGTTGGCAAACTGTCTCAGAAGAATGAAAATGAGTGAAGTGTAGTCTTTGGGCTTGTTATGCCGCTACAGTTTCATCCCTTCCTTTTTCTTTTGATGCCTAAATGGCTTTTGAAAAAGGCCTGGGAGCTGTTTAAATATCAGGGATTTAAGGGGGCTGCAGCCAAGACATACGTTTCTTTTTAAGCGGGGAGGCGGGGACACGTGGCTGCTGGCCTCTCAGCACGCGTCACATTTTTCAGTCTTCGGTGCTTTAAATCGGCTTTAAGTGGGTCCTGGTGACACTGCGGACTGAGCTCTGGACTAGCCTTGCCATGCTGGACCCCTCAGAGGAGCAGAGGGGTCCATTGTAGTTGACGTCGTGCTAAAATCAAATGCACTCACCTTCCCGCAAGGTGTACTGGCTGAAAGCTTCCACCCCTCTGCTGGTCAGTTCTGCAGGAAGCGAACCCGGGTTGACTGTTCCTGTTGCTGACTAATGGTGGTTAATGGTGTCACGCTGGCTTCAGAACAGGCACCGAGACACATGGCTGTGAAAATGGAAATTTGAGCCAGATTATTTGTATCCCCTTTGAAAATGTAAAACCTCAGGATAAGACTTTTCTTTATGACTCTTGTAATTGCTGTTAATGCTTTGTTTTGTTGCTGTTTGTTGTCTAGTTTTATATTTTTTGCTTGTGGGTGTCTGACTGCAACGGTTTGTTGCTCTCAGGCCTCTCTTGAAAAGTAAGACTTCCTGAATAAATAGTCACCGAAGGACATTTCCATTCTCATATATTTATATTGCTCGGACAAACTTGAAAGCAATCCTCACTCTAGAGTTATGAAGCTCTAACCTGCATTCATTAAGACCGAAGCTATTAAATATTGACATCCTCCTGAAAAATTAAACACAGAAAGGTTTAAAAGTCGGATTTCTTATGTCGCTTCAGTCTCGACTGAAGTGAGATTTTCCCTGTTTTTAGGAGAATTAAAATGTAGTCCAGTGTTTCCTCCTGGGGGCCTACCGCACCGGGAGCTGTCTCTGGTCCACTGATGGGGGTGCTGTCCTGTGGACGGCCCTGGACCGGGTGGCTGGACAGCTCTACACCTTGGTGTGGAGCCTCCTGTCTGCCTGGGCTGGGGTGGTCCCTGTGGTGGCGCCCCCTGCAGTCATGGACCATGATTCCTCTCGGTGTGCGTCGGCCCCCAAAGGTAGCTTTTTCCTCACCTCAGATCTTGGTGCCCAGCCATGTCTCCTCAGTGACAGATAGTGTATGTGTGTGGGTGTGTGTGTGTTTGTGTGTATGGGTGTCTATGTCGGTGCATTTGGCTATGTGTGTGTGAGTGTGTATGTCTCTGTGTATCTCTGTGTATATTTGTGGGGGTGGGAGGTTTGGGTTTCATAGTGTTTCTTTGTTGTTCATATTTTGTTTTGTTTTTGTTTTGTTTTGCTCTTATTTTCTGTAGGGCACTTTGTGTTACTGCAAAGCATGAAAGGTGCCATATAAATAAAGTTTGATTTGATTTGATTTGATTTGATTTAGTTCAACTTTCTTTAAGACTTTGAGTATTTTTCAAATAAAAAAACAGGCACAAATATTTACACACATTATGGATGTTAATGGATTAATTGTTTAGTGAATACAAATAATCCAAAATAGTCAAACAACTTCTCACAACTCGGTGACATCTTCAAATCGTTTGTTTTAGAGAAACACAACAATTAAGTCTTCGATTCGAGTCATTTTTTCTGTCCATCGACAAATCAACTGATGCAAAGTTAAAGATAAGGACTCGCATAGAAGTCCTCCTTTCATTCATCCATATATCTTTCAAACATTCACCATCCCTCCTTCAATACATGACTGAGAGATTTTTCCTTCCTTTCACTGTAAAATCCCTCTGAACAAAACACTGACTGTACAGGTCATTAAGTTAAACCACACACACACACACACACACACACACACACACACACACACGCACACCATTAAGGCCAGACCAGTTACCGCTCGTTAGTTGAGGTAATGTTTATATAGCATTATGCCACACCACACACACACACACACACACACACACACACAGTCATACATGGGTCCAACATGGGTACTCCACTGTAAGAAAGAGAGGCAGAGGGAGAGAGGGGGAAAGAGGGGAGATCGAGTAAGACGCAGACAGAGAAAGAGGGAGAGAGAGAGAGATGTAAAGTTATATTTGAGTCAGATGTAATAGCTGTAATTATATTGGCGATATGGAAGGCATGAGTCTGGGTCTGCTATGTGTGTGTGTCTGCAATCGAACAAAGGGCCGCTTGTGTCGGGGGCCTGCTCACTGCAGCTCTTACCGTAATGATATTCCAACGCTTGCCGTGTGTGTGTCAGTGTGTGTGTATCTGTATGATGTTGAGTCTAGAAGGGAAATGACTACCATGCAGTGCCAGACCCCCCCACCCCGAACACACACACACTCACACACACACACACACACACACACACACACACACACACAACACACACACACACACACACACATATAGGGGATTAGTCGTACCTGCATAACATAGTTTGATATTTATGTATGAGGGGGAAAGGGATAAGGGGTGGTCATATACAGTCTGATTAGGTGTGTGTGTGTGTGTGTGCGCGCTAAAAGTGAGACTTACTCGTCCGTCTTTCTTTACGTCTACGCGTTTCATTTTTATCTTTGTCGTTCTGTCTCATTTTCTCATCCTCCCTCTCTTTTTCCGTCCCCGCCTCTCGGTTCAGTGAGTTTAGTCTTTTAGCTCCAATTCAGAAACAAAAATAAAACGTTTCTGCACAGATTCTGTGCGTGTGTGTGTGTGTGTGTGTGTGTGTGTGTGTGACGTCATTAGGTGTGTGTATGATCCAGATGGATTTTCTACAGTGCTCTCCTCGAAGGGTGGGTCGGTAGCAGTAAAATGCCAGCTCACTTTCTTAAATACGCACACACACACACACACACACACTTGTCAGTGCACACATTTTATAGTTTTAGTCATACTTATGCATGAACACATTTCAAAATCTTTTCTATAGGGTTCCTATTTTGCAATACTTTCACGTTTGTCATACTTTATTATATAATTATATTTTTCACTTTTTCCTTTTTTTACACACACGGCTCATATTTCATGGTGTCTCACTACTGCTGCTATTTCTCACAGGGACATGTTGTGTGACTTTTCTTACCATCACGCATAATACGTCTACTTATCTAATATGTTGTCAGTTGTGTACACACAGCCTCCCATGTCACTCCAAACACCAAGGATTGATTTTTTTTTTCGTGTGCTGAAACAGCCAGAAAAGTTAGCGTTGAAATCTCACCGGCAGCAGAAAATCCATATTCATTAACATAAATGCTGTAAATAAAGACACAATAGTCTGATGTAGGTGCAGATAGAATCAGTTATAAAGAGACACAGAGATAAAACAAGAGTTACAGTGGCACCTGAGAAAAAGAGATACAAATACAGAGATTTAAGGACAAGAAGAAATGAAGGGTGGGAAAAGAAAGGTCATTTACCGACTGTGGAAAGAAGAAAAAGAGGGACGGAGAGCCTCGTGTGGTCGATCCATTTGGAGTATTTTACTCTTGTTCTTTCTTGTCAAAAGATCTTCTCCGTGTGGTTTACATGTTGTCAATAATCTGTCTCTAATTGATTTCAATTCTCTTTCACTACGCAAGATGTAAATCAGCGTTCCAGCTGGCAAAACACAAACACGTAATGGATACAGAGCGGAGACAAAACCAAAGTGAGCAGCTCCGTTTGATCAGTTCAACGACATAAACAGCTTCATTTTCTGAAAGTTGTAATTAAGGGTCAATGGTCTTTCCAGTCTTTTAATCCATAGAAATGATACTTCCTGAATGACACACAAATACAGAGATGTAAAATGATTTGACTGTTTTTTTAATTATATTATATTTGCTATATCCAGGGGGATTTTGTTAAGAAAGAGGCGTAATACTCTCTTAAAGTGAAACTAGAAGATAGTCTATGAGCAGGTTTTGGTCATGCTCGGCTCTGCAAGAGTCGGAGTGAAATAGATCAAAGTAACCAAACCTAATTTTTGTGAATTAATGCATGGCTCTTCAGTCCTGCTCCTCCAGGTCCAGGCACTGTTGGGTTTCTATCAAACCACCCGGTTAACTGCATTCACTTGCAGTCCCACATGTGACTCATTCCTGGATTCATTGACTCAAATGAAAACCAGCAGGGACCCCGAGTGCCGAGGCGCAGGATCAAAAACCGGTGAACTAATTCTCAGGTCAGCGTCCAGTGAGCGCTGTCTTAAACAAAATGTGGAGGCTGAAATTTAAGTAGACTGTTTTATGATTTCTGCATATCGACTCAATATAGTTTTACTGGATGTAAGGAACAAAAGCAGCATGGAAACTGGTAATCAAACCACAGCGCTGAATGAGTCAAAGATGATGAATGATCAAAAAAGATGCATTTAAAAAGTATCACCAGCAGTAAAAATGGATGCAAAAACACATTAAGTGCAGCTAGGTAAAGTCCTTGAAAAGGATGGCACTTTTACAGAAAAATTTAAGACATACTGAATAATGCTCGTGATATTTTATTTCTCCCAAAAAGCCAATGAACGGTTCTGAGCCTGAACTTTGCAGTCACGGAGGAAAAGACAGGGACGATGCAAAGGGTGAGCTCGGGCAGATAAAACTACATTTCCTGACATCAGGGTGAAAGCAGCACTGCTACCCAAACACATACTGATCATTACTAGTGGCCGTTGCCATGGCAATCAATCTCCACTGCTACCTATTTCCTCTCTGGTTGGCTTGTTGACAGACAGCCATCCCCAAATCAATCCCAGGTTGCACTGCTGCAACATCCATCACAAGTTAAGAGAACTCCATTTTTCTTGTCTCGCCGTCTTACTTCCTCCCCACACCTCCTCCTTTGTCTGTTCCTGCTTTCCAACACTGTCTCACTTTGTGTTTTGTCTCTTTCCATCTCATTCTTATTCCACTTCCTCCATTTAAGGTTCCCTCTTAGT